>CATOCT010000003.1:0-7500 GCA_951640165.1 Pseudoips prasinana
CGTCTCTCCAAATTGTGGTCTCGCTGCCTTTGAGGTTTATCTGGACGGGCTGACTACTCACATCCGTGACTACCTGTCCCGTCCGGTACTCATTGTGGGCGACTTTAACGCCCACTCCAGAGTTTGGGGCGACACCCGAGATGATATTAGGGGAGAGACACTGATCGAGTGGGCGGCGGCGCTTGATCTCCAGCTACTTAACAGGGGTGTGGTCAGCACTTGTGTACGGTGGCAGGGGCAGTCAATCGTCGATCTCTCATGGGCTTCTGCCTCTGCCACACGCCTAGTGTCTGGATGGAGAGTGGCGGAGGAGATAGCTACACTATCAGACCACCGTCACATCATATTCGAAGTCACTCTCCGTGGCGGCCTCAGTGGGACGGAACAACAAAATCATGACAATCCGCGACGTTGGGCCGTCAAGCAAATGAATAGAGATTTACTCATTGCTGCGGCCCACGTCGCGGACTGGACACACACAGAGACAGAAGAGATGTCCCACCCAGAAGAATTAGCGTCCCGGTTCCACGATGAAATGACTACTATATGCGACGTTGCAATGCCCCGGACCAGGCCGAGCAGAAAACACTCCGTGTACTGGTGGTCAGTTGATTTAGCTCATTTGCGAAACCTCTGTATTTAAAATATTAATCAAACGGTATTAAGTTGGGGAATATATGGGCTATGTAAGTCCGTGGTTATATTGTCAGTATGTACTGTGGAATTCCTGATATATGTCCCCGAATATTACTGATATATTTTCCCGGCTGCAATACGTGGATGGTTAGTATTAAACCGAGCGGATAACGGATCTAGGTATAACGTGCGTTACGTGCCTGAGTTATATATATATATATAAGTTATATATATATATATGTCGGACCTAGTTTTGGGATTTCCCTATTATGTACGAGTGCCGAGATTAACGTTAAGAAGTTAATAGCCTTTCTGTACTTGTGTTGGCTAATGAGGGAATGTGAAGTAGATGTCCCCCCCTTTAACAAAAGTGGGAACCCCGACGCTCTACGGCTGAAATCACGGGAGTTATGAGTTAAGAAGTGGGAGCGAAAATATATATTTATTTAAAAGTATGTATATATAGTTTATTTAAATGTATGTATATATAGGGGGGATATTAAAACAGTAATATCTCCGGGTCTACAAGTCCTACGACGGATATAAAAACGCTTTTATTAATGGTGGGAGGGTAGCTAACAGGTTTAAAGAAGAAACGGTACAAATTAGGTATCTGAACCCTAGGACCCCTGCTGAGTTCCCTCAGTTTGAGGAGTTCAGGGGTGGAAATAGTTCTGTCCGTTGTATGTTATGGTCTGCTAAGTAAGGAGATGACAGATTATACAGATACTGGTCTGCGCGCTGAGGTAGGCCCCCGAGAGTGTGAAAACTTGGGAATTTGGAGACCAGACCGCGTGTGTAAATTAGCTCTACCTTGCTATTAGGTTCTCTCTAGAGAACCAGATTTGATGTTATTTTTGGGCTAGGATGAACCGTTTCGGAGATATAGCTGTTTTAAGTGAAAAATGGCTCGAAACAAATTTAATTTGTAGTTGGGTTAAATTATGGGATCCTGGTTAAAATTACTTTACTCGGAAACTAGACAAGATAAAAATATAGATTAAACTGTTTTGGGTTCGTGAGTGTATAAGCTATCTGGTTACGTTAAGAAACTATCAATATGTCTGATAAAAACCCCTGGAATCAGGTGCCGACGGTATGGGTTTTATTTTCCTGACTACAAAAGTGGGGTGGTATGTGTGCAATCAAGCTAATGTGGGGTTGGTATGTTTTATGGGTTGTACCCCTAGTTGAGAGCTATCGAACCTGATTTTTAGAATTTAAATATTATGTATAGCTGGTGAGATATGTGAGATGAAGTGGGAAAACCCCATATATTTTGGTAGTTTAAGATATTTCTGTGATTGAACCGTGGGGTTTTGAATAGCTAACTTAAAGAGAAAGTGATTGTTTTAGCTTGGGGAATGTTAACAAATTTTTGGAAGGAATTTAGAGTACTAATTAAGGCGGAAATCGAATGACAAGTTTAAATAAGAGCCGTCGAGAGTTCCCACTGTGATGAAAATCTCAGATATTTCTGGAAGTTCTCGGTACAAAAATCTGAACTAAATATTTCTCGAAAGGTAGAGACTTACTGCGTTATATAAGCAGCTTAAACATATACCTTCCACGATAGGAAGTGGGTCAAATATTTTTTTGAAGTATTAAGTTTATTTTGAAAAACCGCAAATGGCTGTGGTTTCTCTAAAAATAAGTGAAATTAGTAATTTTGACTAGGGATTAGTAAAGATAGGCAAAAAAGCTACGGCTAACTATTTTTAGAAATTTAGTGGGACTTCTGGGTGCTGAGATACTAAAAAGTTATATTTTTTTTAAAAATCGATAAAAAATTCAAGGATCGTGTGCTGGAAGGCAAACTCGGGGGTGAGGTGGGGACCCCCAAGGCGCTTAAAACTGTATTCAAAAAAATTATATGTTTTCGATCTACTTTTCGAGAAATAATTTAAAAACGTGTTATTTTCAACTTACCGGATTTGGTTTTGGGGCAATCCTAAATTAGGGGGAACACCTACAAACACTGTTGACGGATCAAAAGAAGCGCCTCTCGAATGCGCAATTTTTAACACTACAACCGTTATTCTAAGTGCCCTGGGGCCAAAGTTAGGATTTTTGAAAGAAAGCGTGGAGTAATTTAGCAACTGTTTCCGATAGCGTTGGAAACGCGACTGGTTAGGTTAGGTTAGGTTAGGTTAGGTTAGGTTAGGTTAGGTTAGGTTAGGTTAGGTTAGGTTAGGTTAGGTTAGGTTAGGTTAGGTTAGGTTAGGTTAGGTTAGGTTAGGTTAGGTTAGGTTCTGGGCGGGTGGCCCTCATTGTACCCTAATTCGAAAAGGACTCGGCTTTGTTATAGTTGAATGGGGTGCCGTGATCATTGTTGGTTGCTACGTCTCTCCAAATTGTGGTCTCGCTGCCTTTGAGGTTTATCTGGACGGGCTGACTACTCACATCCGTGACTACCTGTCCCGTCCGGTACTCATTGTGGGCGACTTTAACGCCCACTCCAGAGTTTGGGGCGACACCCGAGATGATATTAGGGGAGAGACACTGATCGAGTGGGCGGCGGCGCTTGATCTCCAGCTACTTAACAGGGGTGTGGTCAGCACTTGTGTACGGTGGCAGGGGCAGTCAATCGTCGATCTCTCATGGGCTTCTGCCTCTGCCACACGCCTAGTGTCTGGATGGAGAGTGGCGGAGGAGATAGCTACACTATCAGACCACCGTCACATCATATTCGAAGTCACTCTCCGTGGCGGCCTCAGTGGGACGGAACAACAAAATCATGACAATCCGCGACGTTGGGCCGTCAAGCAAATGAATAGAGATTTACTCATTGCTGCGGCCCACGTCGCGGACTGGACACACACAGAGACAGAAGAGATGTCCCACCCAGAAGAATTAGCGTCCCGGTTCCACGATGAAATGACTACTATATGCGACGTTGCAATGCCCCGGACCAGGCCGAGCAGAAAACACTCCGTGTACTGGTGGTCAGTTGATTTAGCTCATTTGCGAAACCTCTGTATTAGAGCGCGCCGCCAGTACACGAGATCAAGAAGACGGCGAGGAGCCACAGCCGAGGACATAGCTGTGGCTTATCGATCGTACAGGATTGCCACAAAGGCATTTCAACGAGCCATTGGAGATGCCAAAGTTAAAGCCTGGAATGAACTGATCGAGGGTCTGAATAGGGATCCATGGGGGCGCCCCTACAAAATGGTGTTGGGCAAGCTTAGACCATGGGTCCCTCCATTAACTGAGACTCTCGATCCAGTCTTCATAGGAACAGTGGTAGACACCCTCTTCCCAATGGTCCTAGACAGCCCCCGGGAACTTCCGTCTAGTGCGAACCATTTTGCCTGGACCGACGAATATGAAGTGACGGAAGGGCAGTTAGATAGAGCCGTTGGGCGGCTGGCAGCCCGAAATACCGCTCCAGGCCCTGACGGTATTCCTGGACGGGCGTTAGTACTAGCACTGACAGTCCTGGGTAGTCGACTAAGAGGGCTATTTAATCGATGCCTTCGATTCAGTGTGTTTCCCGTCGGTTGGAAGGAGGCGAAGTTGGTCCTCTTACGTAAGGAGGGTAGAGCCCCTGATTCTCCGTCGTCGTTCCGGCCCATCTGCTTGTTAGATGAGGCAGGAAAATTGTTCGAGCGTGTTATCGCGGCACGTATCACGGAACATCTGTCGCGCGTCGGTCCGAATCTATCAGATTGCCAATTTGGCTTCAGACAGGGGAGATCCACGGTAGACGCAATTCTACGCGTCCGAACACTAACGGAAACAGCGGTCCAGGAGGGGGAAGTTGTGCTGGCAGTCAGTTTGGATATAATCAACGCTTTCAACTCCCTCCCCTGGCAGGCAATACTGGAGGCGCTAAGGTATCATAATATACCCTCTTACTTGCGGGCCATCATCGACGCTTATTTGCGCGACAGAAGCGTGAAGTACAGGGATCGGAACGGCAACGAAATAGTAAGAGACATTCGTTGCGGGGTTCCACAGGGGTCTGTTTTAGGCCCTCTGCTGTGGAACCTCGCATACGATGCGGTCCTGAGAACTAGTCTACCCTTTGGTGTGAGCGTGGTTTGCTACGCAGATGACACCCTCGTGTTGGCCAGGGGGGCAAATTTCCACGAGACAGTTCGGCTGGCTGAGCTAGGGGTGTCATGTGTTGTGAGCAAAATTTGCGGACTAGGTCTACGCGTTGCACCACACAAAACAGAGGCCGTATGGTTCCATAAGCTTCCCAGGGGTATGGAGCCGCCTGGCACGCCCGTTCGAGTTGGTGATTCGGCCGTTCAGGTTGGGACACATTTAAAATACCTCGGTCTCATTTTGGACGGCGGTTGGCGCTTTCAAGAGCATTTTGAGCGGCTAGTCCCACGAGTTCGCAGAGTGGCTGGTGCCCTTCAAAGGCTGCTTCCTAACCTTGGAGGACCGCGAGAAGAAGTTCGCCGCCTATATGGTAGTGTCATCCGATCCATGGCTCTGTACGGGGCGCCTGTTTGGTCACATTGCCTGACGGGTGCCTCTCGCTGCAGAGCCATGCTAAACGGTCTACAGCGGGTGGTGGCAATCAGGGTCGTCCGAGGTTACAGAACAATTTCCTTTGAGGCGGCAACCGTCCTGGCAAGATTTCCGCCATTTGACATCTTGGCGGACATGGACACGGAAGTCTATTACGAAATCCGTGTCCGTGCCCAACAGGAGGCCGGTGATGCAGCTCAGGGCGACGCGTGTGAAGTGCGTCGGAATGCGCAACGACGCGCACTTGAAATATGGCGCGAGCGACTGGAATTGCCACGGAACTCACATCAACGTGCAGTTGGGGCGGTTCTGCCTAGCTTTAATGCTTGGATGGACAGCAGGCGTAATCTTACCTACAGATTGACACAGATACTTACCGGACATGGGTGTTTCGGTGAGTATCTGTGTCGAATCGGACGGGAATTGAATACACAATGCCACCATTGTGGACGTAGCCAGGACTCAGCCCAACATACCCTCGAAGAGTGCCCAGCTTGGGAGACCGAGAGGCGAGTCCTGGTTGCACGGTCCGGGAACGATCTTTCTCCGCCATCTATAGTACAAGCTATGCTTGCGGATCCCGAAACTTGGAAGGCAATGGTATGCTTCTGTGAAGCAGTAATGCTGCGAAAGGAGGCTGCTGAGCGAGAACGGGAGAGAGCAGATCCCGCTCGCAGGAGAACGAGGCGCCGGAGAAACTAAAAACCTCTCTGGCGAGAGAGCACGGCACCGGACGAACTATTGCAATCGCAAAAATTGAATCCGGTGCGAGAGTATACAAGCGGCGCAGGACATGTTGCATAGCTAAACGTCCTGCGCCGCCCCTGGGACCACAGGCGGTTGGAGTGGGAACTCTAGCCGTCCTTGTCCGCAAGGAGGTGGACCCGGGAAGAGGCAACCTGTGGTAGCCGCAGGTTGCCTAAGCACAAGAAGTGCATCGGGGGGCAACAACACCTTGGCCCCCTGGGAGGAGCGTCTCGATGTCGCACTGGTGTAATAGTGGTGGTTCCGGATGGCGATCATCTCGAGTTCCCGGAGCCATCACTCACAGCACCAAGAGGCTTGGCTACCATGGTGGTTTTAGTGGGTATCCCGGGACTAGCCCGGCGAGTCCCACATAACCCGTCGCCTTCCCAAGCGGCGGGTATGCGTAACGCATTTCCACCATGTAAAAAAAAAAAAAAAAAAAAAGGTTAGGTTAGGTTAGGTTAGGTTAGGTTAGGTTAGGTTAGGTTAGGTTAGGTTAGGTTAGGTTAGGTTAGGTTAGGTTAGGTTAGGTTAGGTTAGGTTAGGTTAGGTTAGGTTAGGTTAGGTTAGGTTAGGTTAGGTTAGGTTAGGTTAGGTTAGGTTAGGTTAGGTTAGGTTAGGTTAGGTTAGGTTAGGTTAGGTTAGGTTAGGTTAGGTTAGGTTAGGTTAGGTTAGGTTAGGTTAGGTTAGGTTAGGTTAGGTTAGGTTAGGTTAGGTTAGGTTAGGTTAGGTTAGGTTAGGTTAGGTTAGGTTAGGTTAGGTTAGGTTAGGTTAGGTTAGGTTAGGTTAGGTTAGGTTAGGTTAGGTTAGGTTAGGTTAGGTTAGGTTAGGTTAGGTTAGGTTAGGTTAGGTTAGGTTAGGTTAGGTTAGGTTAGGTTAGGTTAGGTTAGGTTAGGTTAGGTTAGGTTAGGTTAGGTTAGGTTAGGTTAGGTTAGGTTAGGTTAGGTTAGGTTAGGTTAGGTTAGGTTAGGTTAGGTTAGGTTAGGTTAGGTTAGGT
This sequence comes from Pseudoips prasinana, assembly GCA_951640165.1. Taxonomy (NCBI): domain Eukaryota; kingdom Metazoa; phylum Arthropoda; class Insecta; order Lepidoptera; family Nolidae; genus Pseudoips; species Pseudoips prasinana. The sequence continues at coordinate 6,869 of CATOCT010000003.1, forward strand.
TAGGTTAGGTTAGGTTAGGTTAGGTTAGGTTAGGTTAGGTTAGGTTAGGTTAGGTTAGGTTAGGTTAGGTTAGGTTAGGTTAGGTTAGGTTAGGTTAGGTTAGGTTAGGTTAGGTTAGGTTAGGTTAGGTTAGGTTAGGTTAGGTTAGGTTAGGTTAGGTTAGGTTAGGTTAGGTTAGGTTAGGTTAGGTTAGGTTAGGTTAGGTTAGGTTAGGTTAGGTTAGGTTAGGTTAGGTTAGGTTAGGTTAGGTTAGGTTAGGTTAGGTTAGGTTAGGTTAGGTTAGGTTAGGTTAGGTTAGGTTAGGTTAGGTTAGGTTAGGTTAGGTTAGGTTAGGTTAGGTTAGGTTAGGTTAGGTTAGGTTAGGTTAGGTTAGGTTAGGTTAGGTTAGGTTAGGTTAGGTTAGGTTAGGTTAGGTTAGGTTAGGTTAGGTTAGGTTAGGTTAGGTTAGGTTAGGTTAGGTTAGGTTAGGTTAGGTTAGGTTAGGTTAGGTTAGGTTAGGTTAGGTTAGGTTAGGTTAGGTTAGGTTAGGTTAGGTTAGGTTAGGTTAGGTTAGGTTAGGTTAGGTTAGGTTAGGTTAGGTTAGGTTAGGTTAGGTTAGGTTAGGTTAGGTTAGGTTAGGTTAGGTTAGGTTA
>CATOCT010000003.1:10000-17500 GCA_951640165.1 Pseudoips prasinana
GGAGAGGGAAGGAGAGATATATAATTGAATATAATAAATTTTGATGTTCCGCCATGCGGCGCGGCCTCGCAATGAGGCCGAGTCGTACTTAGGAACTGGCCAAATAGGTATCTTATAAAAGATATAATGATATATGAATATAATAAATTTTGATGTTCCGCCATGCGGCAAGGCCTCGCAATGAGACCGAGCAGCACTTAGGAACTGGCCAAATAGGTATTTAATAAAAGATATAATAAAATCTGAATATTAGTGTAATATATTGGATTTTAGATGTTCCGCCATGCGGCACGACCTCGCAATAAGGCCGATCCGCACTTTGGAACTGGCCAAAGGGGTATCTTATAAAAGATATAATAATATATGAATTTAAATGCTTCATTCCACACCCCCTCACATATGTGATAGAGGTGTGGAGTGAACCACAGAAAAAGAAAAATTAAAGTAAATATGTATTTATATATATTATGTACATGCTAATATATAATAAAAATATAAACTAAATGTAGAGTTGACGCGCGGACCGGCAAATAGGATGCCTGAAGGGCACCCCGTAAACCGACCCGCGCGCCAACCCATGAACTGGTATATACTATAACTCAGGAACGGTCCTATAAGTCATACCATATACCAGCGGAATTTGTGTTCGTGTTTGTCGAATGTTATGTTGAATTGAAAGTTTTGAGTGTTTTGATAATGTAGTGTATGTGTTTGTGGAATGTTTCTATAGTGGTGGGGTGGTCAGTTACAGTCCGTAAGTTGAAGGGGTCAGGGCTATCCGTAGCCAGAAGGTGGTCGGTTCTGGTAGAGATAAAGCGTGGGCAGTCTACGATTAGGTGTTTGAGTGTTTGGGCTGTTTGGTTATCACAAGGACAGACATCGTTTTCGGTTATTTTAAACCTGTGCAAGTATGCCTTGTGGTAACCATGGTTGGAGAGGAATTGTGTTACCGCGAAGTTAGGTTGTACGAGCTTGATATAGGATATCAAGTCGTCATGTGTAGGTAGAAGTGTTTTGATGTATGTCGTGTGGTCGTAGAGTTCTGCCAGTGAGGCGGAGGAGGTGTTTGAGTTGGTGTGCTTGATGTGGCTGATTGGGATGGAGAAATAGTCCGGGGTTCGGTGTAATTCCGCAGCAGATTTGGCGGCAGAGTCTGCCATTTCATTGCCGGGAATTCCGACATGGGACTTAATCCATCCGAATCGAATGCCAATGCCGGCAGACAGTGCGTTGTGCAGGTATCGGTGAATTTTGGTGGCAAAGTGGTTGGCGCTATTGGGGTTTTCGAGCTCCGTCAATCCCGACCGGCAATCTGACAAAATGAGGTTCCGTCGCGAATTGTTGTCCAGTATCCATCTGCAGGCATGCTCTATGGCGAGCATTTCTGCCTGAAATACTGAGCAACAATCATGCAATTTCAGCTTCTTTATGATGGGGGGGGAGTTCGGCCGCAGTATAAATACAGCCGCCCCTACCCCACCATCATGTTTGCTGCCGTCTGTATACAGTTGGACGGTGTCGTCAGTGATCATGGAGTTCACATCCTCAGAGGTGAGGGCGGATGTGAATCTTATGCCGGTTCTATGCGAAGGGTGAAGGAGCTCGGAAGCAGGTACGAGGCTTTCGATGGGGCAATCAGGTGGTAGATGAGCGGAATAGCCGCGGAGTTTGGTCAGCTCATTATCTGCGAACTCGAGAATCTTCGCAGGTAATGGTGTTAGGTTGGCTAGACAGATCGCAGTTGGGGTGTTGAGGGTACGAAAGCCTTGCACCACCTTCAGGGCGAATAGTCTTTGTAAAGACAGGAGCTTTTTGTGTATGTGTTTATATTTGAGGCATCCAGACCAGATGCTAGCAGCGTAGCACACTATAGGTTGGATGACGTGTTCGTATATGATTTTAACATTACCGGGGTGTACGCCCCAAGTGGGCCTTATGAAGATGGTTAGTTTATTGAGGAGCTTTTTAGCTTTCTCAATAATGTAATCACAGTGTTTTGTGAATCTAAGCTTCCTGTCAATTATTATGCCGAGATATTTGAAACTGTCTGAAAAAGTCAGAGTCTGATCACCCATGGAGATGTTACATCTGGTGGATTTGTTAGTAAAGCCCAGCACCTGGGTTTTACTTGGACCAAATGTAAGTTTGACTGAGTTACCCCAGTCAAGGATCTGGGAAAGAGCAGAGTTGGTGATGGTTTCCAGCTCAGAGGTGGTTTTGGCGTGAGAAATCAAAAGCACGTCATCAGCGTAGGCCTGAAGATGGCAGCCATTAGGCAGTTGCAGGTCCAGCAGTTCGTCCAGGACGATGTTCCACAGAGCAGGACCGCAAACGGAGCCCTGTATGCAGCCCATCGTCATGGACTTACTGGCCTGGCAGTCGGCAAAGGAGAGACTGACTTGACGGCTTTCGACGTAACTTAAAAGAGTGTTGTATAAGTTACGGGGGCATTTGGATTCGCGTAATCTCAGGAAAATGGCAGGCCACCAAGCGTGATCGAACGCTGCCTTGATGTCCAGGGAGGTGGCAATGACATGTTCCTGGTTGGAGAGAGCGCGCCTGACATTGCTGAGGGCATTGTCGAGCGCTTGGTAGGTGGAGGTTCGTAATTTGAACCCGAATTGGAGTTTGGAGGAGTTGTTGGTGGTACATAGATGGTGAGTCAGTCGGTTTGTGAGTAGTTTTTCAAGGAGCTTGCCGAAAACGTTAATTAGTCCTATAGGTCTAAAAGCGGACAAGGTCGTGTAGTCCGTTTTATCCTGTTTAGGAATAATTTTCGCTACGGCAGTCTTCCATGCTTTGGGAAAGTAATTGAGGGTAAAACATCTGTTGAGTAGGTCTGTGATAGTCTGGGGGAATAGAGTAGTGAACTGCAGGCAGATGTCCGAAGTAAGGTGATCGTTTCCGGGGGCCTTACGGTGATTCATGCTTTTGAGGCATTGAATCACCTCTGTTTGAGTAAAGGCCGGATCTGCCTGAGTGTCGATGGGTTGACGCATGGTGGATCTGACTCGTTTCTGTGTGTCAGTAGTGTCGGGAGTGTCGTCGGGATAAAAGTTGTTGAGTAGTGCATTGGCAGTGTCAGTGGAGTTATTTGTGTAGGTGCCGTCGGCGAGCCTGAGAGTGGAGGGCGGTTGTCTCAAGGGGGAGGTCTTGATGATCCGATTCGTGACCGAGTACACATCCTCTTTTTTCTGCTTAGCGCAGAATTCGCGGAAATTTTCGGTGGAAGCGGCACGAATCGCATCAGCATACTCCCTTCTCGCCTCCTCGTTGTCAGTGAGTAGGTCGTCCATGGGGCGGTTTCGGCGTCGGCGGTTTAACATCCGGTGGTGGATGGACAAGACCCGAGATTTGAGTGTCTCGAGGTTATCGTTCCACCAGGGTGCGCGATGTTGGTGATGTGAGTTACGGGGAAGTAGCTTGTCGCATGCGCGTTGGATGCCAGAGGTGATGTGGGCAATGTAGTTATCTACTTCCGGGATCTGCAGTTGAGTGAGAGGGGTATTAAAGTTTATATGGGTCTCGAGTTCCCGAGCGAATCGGTCGGAAACTCGATCCCATTTCACGTTAGATGTGTTGTATCTAAACGTGGTAAGTTTGGCACTCTTGGCAAGGGGAGTTCGGTCCAAAGATAGGTTGAATGTTATGGCCCGGTGCTCGGTAGATGGGCACAGGGCGGGCTCCACCCTCCAGTCACAGACTCGCACGCGGTCCGGGTCATTAGTGAGGGTGAGATCAATAATGGAGGACCTAAGGCGACTGTGTGTGGTCGTGACAAAAGTGGGCTCGCTGCCCGTGTTGAGTACGTGTAGGTTGTGAAGTAATGTTATGTCGGCGACGGTGTTACCCCTCCTATTATTGCAGAGCGAACCCCAAAGGCTGTGCCAGCCATTGAAGTCGCCGCATATAATATGGCTGGAATCTGCAGTCTTTTGCAAGAAAGCAGAGAATTTGTCGAGGGTATTGTGAGTGTCGTCGCGAGGCTCAACATAGAGGGAAGTGGCAAAAAGGGGTTTGTTGGCCTTGGTGAGGATCTTGACGATAGCCATATTGGCATCGGAGAACTCGGTGAAGCCGATGGTGCAACAAAGGCGCTCCCTGACAAGGATCGCAGCCTTGGTGTTCAGAGAGGGCTGGGGAAATTGGTAGGTGATGTACCCAGGGATAGGGCCCATCAGTCTACCCGAACCAATGTACGGTTCGTTGACGAATATGATGTCAGTTTTGTGTCTGTGTGTGTGGGTTTTGAGTTCGTGAGTGGCATTTCTGCCACGCCCGAGATTAACCTGGACGCATGTAAAATGTGTGTGTGTGTTGTGATTGCGTGAGGTGTTACTGTCCATAATCGGTTCGGTTCTTAACTTTGTCCATCATTTGGACTAACCTAGGACAGGCGTTGGAGGTGGCACTGTGGCGCGTGTTGGTGAGAGTCAGGTTAAATCTCTTGGCGTGTGAGATGCAATTGTAACAATCCACCTTGGTGGGATCGGCCTTGACTGGACAGTTTTTAAATGTGTGTGTCATGGCAGAGCAGAAGGAGCATACACTGTCCTTCTCCGTGCATTGGGTGCGAGTGTGGCCGAACTTCAGGCACTTGTAGCACTGGAGTAGGGGAGTGTAGCCTTCAGCGTGTACACGTTGATGGTCTACGTTTATCTTCTGGGCCTTTATGATTTCCCTCCATAGGGGAGGGGATGCCATAAAGACGGCGTTGTAAAGCTGGGGGTTGCGGTTGCCCCGCTTAAATTTGAAGATAAGATCAGATGGTGTGTATTTTGTGGAGAAGGTGTTCTGGTTGAGTATGATTTGTGAGAGTTCCGATTGCTCGGTGTGGGAGGCAACCCCCTTGAGGATAACCATTGGTTTGAGTTTTTTGCTGGGTTCAGCAGTGATGTTGGAGGCTTTGGAGATCTTTGTGAGGGCGATATCGCGCTGGCTTTCGCTTGCGAATTCTACCCTCACCTTATTGTTGGAGACATATCTGACTTCAAGGGGGCAGAAGTCAGTGTCTCTGAAAGTCACCTCGGACCTGAAGGATTTAAGTGTCTCTTTAGCAGAGGACACCTCCTTCTTGGGCGCAACAATGATGCTGGGCTTAGTGGTGGGAATCTTGGGGGGGGGTACAGTAGCTAACACGTCTGCATAGCGCAGTCTGGGTTGGGCTTGGGGAGGCTTGAGAGTCTTTTTCAAAGACTCAATTTCGTCCCGGATGATCTTGGAGACGTCTGAAATAATCTCCTGTTTGAGTAGTGTAGGGTTATGAATGGTTGGTTGAGGAGGCACAGGAGGGGGGGGAGCCTTGAAGGCTTCCACATCGTCGAAGATGCGGAGAATGGCCGCCTTGTTCTCCTTCTTGAGGCTTCTGCCAGCAAGGAGGAGCTTCCTAGCCTCTTTCAGTTTCCCCATCACCATTTTGTAAAATGGGTCAGGGGCAGAGTTGTTGGTGGAGGCGGTGGAATCCGCCGAAAGATTGAGGCGGAAATCCTCATCGGGGGTGGTGGGGGGGGCGGTGTTAGGCACCTCGTGAAGCCCCTCCTCGTCGGAGAGGTTTAGGGAGTCGCTTAGAGAGCGACTGGGGTCTTGGGTCGACATAGTGAGGGTCACTAAGTCTAAACCGCTAAAAACTGTCGTGTCGGTCGAGTTTATTTACTAAAAATGGGGGAAAATCAAAATACTTAAACACTATATATGCGGTATTGAATAATTAGAGGCAGTCCTCCCGTTGGCAACAGTGAAAACCCCAGCGTTCTACGATTAAAATTGAGGGAGTTATGGGGCTTTGAAGTTAACTTTACAAAAACAAAATGGCGGCCAAGATGGCGTTTGTCCACCAAGTTGGTACCCCGTAAAATGGATCAAGCTCAAATTTAGTTCTCTTTAGAGAACTAAATTTGAGGTTATTTTTTTGCTGCGATAAGCCGTTACCGAGATATACTTAATTTTACTTAATTTTACTGAAGAATGTATACAAATTGATAGGGTGAATGTACCAGTTGTAGGTACAGTGAAAAAATAAAAAAAAATAAAATAAAAAGAGATATAAAAATTAATACAACGTGATTTTATTGTGGAGTGGTTGTCTAAAGTTAAAGGGAGTGAAAACGAGATATATATTAATATAGAAAGTAGGTATATAATAATATATATGTAGGGGGGATGTAATTACCGTTATGTTTCCGAATCTATGGGACCTACGACGGATATAAAAGCGCTGTTGGTACTGTGGAAAGATATCTAACAGGTTTAGAAAAGAACCGGTTAAAATGACAGGAGTTATGGGGCTTTGGAATTGAATTTACAAAACAAAATGGCGGCCAAGATGGCGTTTGTCCACCAAGTTGGTACCCCGTAAACTAGGTCTACCTCAAATTTAGTTCTCTTTAGAGAACTAAATTTGAGGGTATTTTTGTGCTACGATGAGCCGTTTACGAGATATAGTTAATGTTGCCGGGAGGTGTATACGAATTTATTGGGTAGGGTAGGGGTACCAGTTGTCGATACAGAGAAAATAAAAATTACTACAACGTGGTGTTTTTATAAAGTAGTTATATAAAGTTAAGAGGAGTGCGGATGAAATATATATTATTATAAAAGTAGATATATAATATATATATATATATATATGTAGACGGGAGTTAGATCAACCTCAAATTTAGTTCTCTTTAGAGAACTAAATTTGAGCCTATTTTAGTGCTACGCTGAGCCGTTTACGAGATATAATTAATGTTGCCGGAAGGTGTATACGAATTAGTTGGGTAGGGTAGGGGTACCAGTTGTCGATACAGAGAAAATAAAAATTACTACAACGTGGTGTTTTTATAAAGTAGTTATATAAAGTTAAGAGGAGGAGTGCGGATGAAATATATATTATTATAAAAGTAGATATATAATATATATATATATATGTAGACGGGAGTTAGATCAACCTCAAATTTAGTTCTCTTTAGAGAACTAAATTTGAGCCTATTTTAGTGCTACGCTGAGCCGTTTCCGAGATATAGTTAATGTTGCCGGAAGATGTATGCGGATTAAAGGGGTAGGGTAGGGGTAACAGTTGTCGATACAAGGAAAATAAAAATTACAATAACGTGGTGTTTTTATATAGTAGTTATATAAAGTTAAGAGGAGTGCGAATGAAATATAAATTATTATAAAAAGTAGGTATATAATATATATATATATATATGTAGACGGAAGTTAAATCTTCCTCAAATTTAGTTCTCTTTATAGAACCAAATTTGAGGCTATTTTTGTGCTACGATGAGCCGTTTACGGAATGTAGCTAGTGTTGCCGGAAGATGTATACGGATTAATGGGGTAAAGGTATCAGTTGTCGGTGCAGAGAAAATAAGAATTACTACAACGTGGTGTTTTTATAGGATAGTTATCTAAAGTTAAGGGGAGTGCAAATGAAATATATATAAGTATAAAAATTAGGTATATAATAATAATATATATATATAAAGGGAATGCAAAAACCGTTATATCTCCGAGTCT
>CATOCT010000003.1:20000-40000 GCA_951640165.1 Pseudoips prasinana
GTGGGCGATTTCGCGGTTGCGCTGTTTTACATAGCTCATGGGAATGGAGTAGTAGTCTGGGCTGCGGTGCATGGAAGCAGCCGATTTGGCTGCAGAATCTGCCATCTCATTTCCGGATAAGCCTATGTGTGATTTTATCCAAGCAAATTTTATGTTTAGTCCAGAAATGAGAGCGTTATGTAGGTGTCGATGAATCCGGACAGCAAATGGATTTCCACTGTCAGGATTAGCCAGTTCGGTCAGTCCAGACCTACAATCCGAGAAGATGATGGAGTGTGTGATGTTGTTGCTCAGAAGCCACTGGCAGGCATGTTCGATGGCGAACATTTCCGCTTGGTACACTGAGCAACAATCATGCAGTTTTAGCTTTTTAATTATGGCCTGTTTGCCAGGTTTCAAGATAACAACAGCAGCGCCAACCATGTCATCGTGTTTGCTACCATCAGTGTAGCACTCCACGGTGTTATTGTTGTCGCGGATGGATGTGATGTCATCAGTGGAGTAGACTTCGGTGAATTGAATAGAGATTCTAGAAGAGGGGTGTAAGAGTTCGGAAGGTGGTGAAAGAGTTTCTATAGGAGAGTCGGAGGGAAGAAAGGTGGAGGCTCCCTTTAATTTGGTATTCTCGTTGTTAGCGCATTCAAGGATTTTAGCAGGAAGAGGTGTAAGGTTAGCTAGACAGATAGAAGTGGGAGTGCTCACAGTTCTGAAGGCCTGAATTATTTTGAGAGCGAAGAGTCTCTGGAGTGACAGGAATTTGCTGCTGATGTACTGGTAATTAACAGCGCTGGACCAAATGCTAGCAGCGTAGCAAATGATGGGCTGAATGACATGTTCATATATTATCCTAACATTTTCTGGGTGCACTCCCCATGTAGGTCTGATGTAAATGGTAAGTTTTTGCAGCAAGACCTTCGCTTTTTCAATGATGTAGTCGCAGTGTTTAGTAAATTGAAGTTTGCGATCAATTATAATGCCGAGATATTTGAATTGTCCAACAAATTGGAGAACTTGGTTGTCAAATGAGATCTTACATTTAGTAGATTTGTTCGTGAAACCCACAATTTGTGTCTTGTCGGGACCGAATGTGAGTTTCACGGACCTACCCCACTCAAGTATTTGAGACAACGCGGTGTTGGTGATGTTCTCCAATTTGTTGGCAGTTTTTGAATGGGTAATCAGAAGAACATCATCAGCAAATGCCTGCAGATGACATCCCGCGGGGAGTTCGACCGTAAGTAGCTGATCAAGTAGGATGTTCCATAGCGATGGGCCGCAGACGGAGCCCTGGATGCAACCCATCGTCATGGACTTGCTGACTTCACAGTCCGAAAAGCCGAGTCTAACCATGCGATCGTCAATGTAACTGAGTAATGTGTTATAGATGTTTTGGGGGCACTTAACTTGTCTCAGACTGTGGAAAATGGCGGGCCACCAGGCATGATCAAAGGCAGCCTTTATATCCAAAGAAGTGGCGATGGCCATTTCTTTATTTGTCAAAGCACGCCTAACTATGCTAAGGGCATTGTCGACGGCTTGAAAGGTGGAAGTACGCAGCTTAAATCCATATTGTCTATTAGACGAAGCGTTGGTAACGGCGAGGTGATGTGATAGGCGATTGGTAATTAGCTTCTCCAGCAGCTTGCCAAAGACGTTAATAAGGCCAATTGGCCTAAAGGAAGAAGGGGTGGTATAGTCAGTTTTTCCTGCTTTTGGAATGATCTTGGCGACAGCAGTCTTCCATGACTTGGGAAAATAGTTGAGCGCCAGACACCTATTAAGAAGATCTGTTGTAGTTTGTGGGAAAGAGATGATAAATTGCAGGCAAATGTCAGCGGTAAGGTGGTCTACGCCAGGAGCCTTTTTGGGGTTCATGAATTTGATACACTGTAGGATTTCAGTGTAGGTGAATGGGGGGTCATGGGGGGTATCGATAGGTTGGTGCATGAGTGATCTTATAAGTCTTTGTCCGTCAGTAGAGTCAGGGGAGTCGTCGCGAAAGAATTTATTTAAGAGAGCGCGTGCTGTGTCATTTGAGTTGGAGGTGTAAGTGCCGTCATCGAGTTTTAGTGTTGAGGGTGGCTGTCGTAGTGGGGAGGTTTTAATTATACGATTTGTCACAGAGTAGACATCTTCCTTGGTTTGTTTACAGCAGAACTCTCGGAAGTGCTCAGTAGAGGCAGCTCGGATAGCCTCACTGTACTCCTTCCGGGTCCTATCATTCTCTGCGATCAAATCATCTATGGGGCGATGGCGACGTCGGCAGTTAATTAGTCGATGGTGTATTTTCAGAACTCTGGTTTTGATTTCATCGAGCTTGTCATTCCACCACGGTGGTCGGTGTGGGCGACTAGAGTTGCGTGGGAGGAGTTTGTCACAAGCACGTTGAATACCGGCAGTGAGGTTAGCAATAAAGGTATCAAGTTCTGATCTGCTAAGTGCTGATATATTACATTCCAAATCGACACTACCGCTAATCTCTTGCGCAAAGCGGTTTGACAACACGCCCCACTTAACCGCAGCGGTATTATATTTGAATGTAGACAGTTTAATGTTTTTAGAGAGAGGAGTTCTGCCCAGGGACAGATTAAAAGTTATTGCACGGTGTTCGGTGGAGGGACTGATGTTGGGATCCACCTTCCAGTTGAGGACTTGTGAAAGTTCGGGGTTACTAAGGAGCGTCAAATCAATAATTGATGTTCTAACTTGGCCATGTGTAGTGGTGACGAATGTGGGTTCGCTACCAACATTACACACCTGCAGATCCCGTTGCAAGATGACGTCGGCGACACTATTACCCCTTCTATTATTGGTTGTAGATCCCCATAGACCGTGCCATCCATTAAAGTCCCCGCAGATCAGATGTATGGAGTCGGATGTTTTTTCAAGAAAGGCGTCCAGTCTGTGAAGAGTGCAGTCGGCATCATTTCTGGGCTCAATGTAGGGTGAAATTATGTAGATGTCTCTCGAACCTCTTGAGTTGATTTTGATTATGGCGAGATTTGAGTCGCTAAATTCAGTGGATCCAATAGAGCTTACAGAGCCCTCCCTGACCAAAATGGCAGCTTTGGTGTTGGAAGTGGCCTGGGGAAACTGATAAATGGTATAGCCAGGGAAGGCTCCCATAAGCCTGCCGGATCCGACATACGGTTCGTTTACAAATATTATGTCCGTTTTTTGCGTGTTTATATGAACCTTCAACTCCTGGGTGGCATTTCTGCCCCGACCTAGGTTGACCTGTACGCAGCTTAAGATGAAGTTAGATGTATGTGTGTGCGCGTGTGAAGAGTTTGTGTTCAATTGTCTCGTATTACTGCCCATAGTCAATTCTAGAGCGCAGCCTTTCAGTGATCTGGATAACTCTAGGGCAAGAGTTTGACGTGGCACTGTGTTGTGTGTTTGTGAGTGCTTGGATGTTGAACTTTTTCTTATGCTGAATGCAGTTGTAACAGTCGGCTTTATCGCTGTCTCTCTTCACTGGGCAGTCTTTGTAAGTGTGTGTTACGCCAGAGCAATGGGAGCAAACTGTTTTATCGGTGGTGCAGTTTTTTCTAGTGTGTCCAAACTCCAAGCACTTGTAGCAATGTAGCAGGGGTATGTATTCTTCCGTGTGCACTCTTTGATGGTCAACGTTCAACTTACCGACTCTGATGAATTCCCTCCACAGAGCAGGAGTTGCAATGAAAACGGCGTTGTAAAGATAGGAGTTCCGATTTCCTCTTTTGAATTTGAAGGTTAGATCCTGTTTAGTGAATGAAGTGTTGCCGAAGTCGTTCTGCGCCAATATGATTTCCGTCAAGCTCTCGGGTGAAGTGTCCACAGAAACACCCTTTAATATGACCATGGGCTTAAGTTTGCGGGACTCTTGAGCCGTGACCTCACAGTTTGACTTTGCAATCTTTTCTAAGGTGATGTCTTTGTGTTCCGGCTTATCGAACTCCACTCGGACTTTGTTATTGGAAATATATTTCACAACAGAGGGAGTGAAGTTGGTGTCTTTGAAAGACACGCCCGACCTGAAGGCTTTCAGAGTTTCGGATGAGCTAATGCCCTCGTTTTTTGGAGTGATCACTATTGCTGGTTTGGTGCTAGGGATAACGGTGAGTGGTTTTTGGGTGGGCTGAAAGCCCGCAATCGCACTATAAGATGGACGGGTTCGAGGGGCAATTAGTGTTTTTCGCAGATCGTTGATTTGATTTGTGACCACTGCAGTCAACTCACCAACAATAGCCTCCTTCAGGCCGCGTGCGTCCTTGTTAGCCTCGCGAGATGTAGCCTGGATTGTTTCTGTGTCAGTGACGTCAGTTCTGTTTATCGTTACTAAAATGTCTTGTAAAGTCTTGTTAATGGCCGCTTTGTTTTCCCTCTTGAGACTTTTACCTTCGTTCAGAAGTTTTGTTATCTCCTGAACCTTGGTGGTGATGAACTTGCGGAGATTAAACGTTGGATGAGGGTCTTGCTCAACGGAGTGAAAGTCGTCCCCCAAGCCCTCCTCGTCGGATAGGCAGAGCGAGTCGCTGCTACGAGGGGGCTGTTCAGGAGAGGACATTTCTAATGGGACACTCTATTTATACATATATGGTATATGTATAAATAGAGTTCTGGGATATACCGTCAAGGGTATCTATGTGATGCTCTGAAGGAGCTCTATCGAATGGCAAAATAATAATTTTCGACTACCCCCTCTCGCTAACCGGTATACGGGAGGGTGGGCGGGTGTTGGAAATTCTAAAATTGCAAATATCTAATGAAATATTGGTGCGATCACCGTGTATGCGGTGTCGTTAGATGCGTCTCGACGAGAGCTAATCGGTGAGTAAATAAACAGATTAGGGTAGAGTATAAAAATAATTAGATATAAGGAAAAATCTAGAATTTGTAGTTGAAAATTAGAGTTTATACCAAAGAACTCAAAGATCGTGTGTCTTACAACCGCAAATAGGGTGTTGGCGGATGCGTCTCTTTGAGTTTTTGATATTAGATATATAAAAACTATATGCACTATGTAAAAATAATAAGTAAATGACCAAAAACTATGTTTTCAGTACAAAATACACAGAAACTATTGTTTAGGGTCGATTTTAGAAATATATATGTATATTATAATGAAAACAAAGCTACTTTATATAATGGGGGGCTAATATTAAACGATAGACACAAAAAGAATTATTGAAATCGTATGTTTTTGGATTGAGATATACGTAATGTATGGGCAGAAACTACCCGCCACTACACCTCGGTTTGGGTGATGAAAAATCTAAAATTGCAAATATCTAATGAAATATTGGTGCGATCACCGTGTATGCGGTGTCGTTAGATGCGTCTCGACGAGAGCTAACGAGAGCTAACCGGTGAGTAAATAAACAGATTAGGGTAGAGTATAAAAATAATTAGATATAAGGAAAAATCTAGAATTTGTAGTTGAAAATTAGAGTTTATACCAAAGAACTCAAAGATCGTGTGTCTTACAACCGCAAATAGGGTGTTGGCGGATGCGTCTCTTTGAGTTTTTGATATTAGATATATAAAAACTATATGCACTATGTAAAAATAATAAGTAAATGACCAAAAACTATGTTTTCAGTACAAAATACACAGAAACTATTGTTTAGGGTCGATTTTAGAAATATATATGTATATTATAATGAAAACAAAGCTACTTTATATAATGGGGGGCTAATATTAAACGATAGACACAAAAAGAATTATTGAAATCGTATGTTTTTGGTTAGGTTAGGTTAGGTTAGGTTAGGTTAGGTTAGGTTAGGTTAGGTTAGGTTAGGTTAGGTTAGGTTAGGTTAGGTTAGGTTAGGTTAGGTTAGGTTAGGTTAGGTTAGGTTAGGTTAGGTTAGGTTAGGTTAGGTTAGGTTAGGTTAGGTTAGGTTAGGTTAGGTTAGGTTAGGTTAGGTTAGGTTAGGTTAGGTTAGGTTAGGTTAGGTTAGGTTAGGTTAGGTTAGGTTAGGTTAGGTTAGGTTAGGTTAGGTTAGGTTAGGTTAGGTTAGGTTAGGTTAGGTTAGGTTAGGTTAGGTTAGGTTAGGTTAGGTTAGGTTAGGTTAGGTTAGGTTAGGTTAGGTTAGGTTAGGTTAGGTTAGGTTAGGTTAGGTTAGGTTAGGTTAGGTTAGGTTAGGTTAGGTTAGGTTAGGTTAGGTTAGGTTAGGTTAGGTTAGGTTAGGTTAGGTTAGGTTAGGTTAGGTTAGGTTAGGTTAGGTTAGGTTAGGTTAGGTTAGGTTAGGTTAGGTTAGGTTAGGTTAGGTTAGGTTAGGTTAGGTTAGGTTAGGTTAGGTTAGGTTAGGTTAGGTTAGGTTAGGTTAGGTTAGGTTAGGTTAGGTTAGGTTAGGTTAGGTTAGGTTAGGTTAGGTTAGGTTAGGTTAGGTTAGGTTAGGTTAGGTTAGGTTAGGTTAGGTTAGGTTAGGTTAGGTTAGGTTAGGTTAGGTTAGGTTAGGTTAGGTTAGGTTAGGTTAGGTTAGGTTAGGTTAGGTTAGGTTAGGTTAGGTTAGGTTAGGTTAGGTTAGGTTAGGTTAGGTTAGGTTAGGTTAGGTTAGGTTAGGTTAGGTTAGGTTAGGTTAGGTTAGGTTAGGTTAGGTTAGGTTAGGTTAGGTTAGGTTAGGTTAGGTTAGGTTAGGTTAGGTTAGGTTAGGTTAGGTTAGGTTAGGTTAGGTTAGGTTAGGTTAGGTTAGGTTAGGTTAGGTTAGGTTAGGTTAGGTTAGGTTAGGTTAGGTTAGGTTAGGTTAGGTTAGGTTAGGTTAGGTTAGGTTAGGTTAGGTTAGGTTAGGTTAGGTTAGGTTAGGTTAGGTTAGGTTAGGTTAGGTTAGGTTAGGTTAGGTTAGGTTAGGTTAGGTTAGGTTAGGTTAGGTTAGGTTAGGTTAGGTTAGGTTAGGTTAGGTTAGGTTAGGTTAGGTTAGGTTAGGTTAGGTTAGGTTAGGTTAGGTTAGGTTAGGTTAGGTTAGGTTAGGTTAGGTTAGGTTAGGTTAGGTTAGGTTAGGTTAGGTTAGGTTAGGTTAGGTTAGGTTAGGTTAGGTTAGGTTAGGTTAGGTTAGGTTAGGTTAGGTTAGGTTAGGTTAGGTTAGGTTAGGTTAGGTTAGGTTAGGTTAGGTTAGGTTAGGTTAGGTTAGGTTAGGTTAGGTTAGGTTAGGTTAGGTTAGGTTAGGTTAGGTTAGGTTAGGTTAGGTTAGGTTAGGTTAGGTTAGGTTAGGTTAGGTTAGGTTAGGTTAGGTTAGGTTAGGTTAGGTTAGGTTAGGTTAGGTTAGGTTAGGTTAGGTTAGGTTAGGTTAGGTTAGGTTAGGTTAGGTTAGGTTAGGTTAGGTTAGGTTAGGTTAGGTTAGGTTAGGTTAGGTTAGGTTAGGTTAGGTTAGGTTAGGTTAGGTTAGGTTAGGTTAGGTTAGGTTAGGTTAGGTTAGGTTAGGTTAGGTTAGGTTAGGTTAGGTTAGGTTAGGTTAGGTTAGGTTAGGTTAGGTTAGGTTAGGTTAGGTTAGGTTAGGTTAGGTTAGGTTAGGTTAGGTTAGGTTAGGTTAGGTTAGGTTAGGTTAGGTTAGGTTAGGTTAGGTTAGGTTAGGTTAGGTTAGGTTAGGTTAGGTTAGGTTAGGTTAGGTTAGGTTAGGTTAGGTTAGGTTAGGTTAGGTTAGGTTAGGTTAGGTTAGGTTAGGTTAGGTTAGGTTAGGTTAGGTTAGGTTAGGTTAGGTTAGGTTAGGTTAGGTTAGGTTAGGTTAGGTTAGGTTAGGTTAGGTTAGGTTAGGTTAGGTTAGGTTAGGTTAGGTTAGGTTAGGTTAGGTTAGGTTAGGTTAGGTTAGGTTAGGTTAGGTTAGGTTAGGTTAGGTTAGGTTAGGTTAGGTTAGGTTAGGTTAGGTTAGGTTAGGTTAGGTTAGGTTAGGTTAGGTTAGGTTAGGTTAGGTTAGGTTAGGTTAGGTTAGGTTAGGTTAGGTTAGGTTAGGTTAGGTTAGGTTAGGTTAGGTTAGGTTAGGTTAGGTTAGGTTAGGTTAGGTTAGGTTAGGTTAGGTTAGGTTAGGTTAGGTTAGGTTAGGTTAGGTTAGGTTAGGTTAGGTTAGGTTAGGTTAGGTTAGGTTAGGTTAGGTTAGGTTAGGTTAGGTTAGGTTAGGTTAGGTTAGGTTAGGTTAGGTTAGGTTAGGTTAGGTTAGGTTAGGTTAGGTTAGGTTAGGTTAGGTTAGGTTAGGTTAGGTTAGGTTAGGTTAGGTTAGGTTAGGTTAGGTTAGGTTAGGTTAGGTTAGGTTAGGTTAGGTTAGGTTAGGTTAGGTTAGGTTAGGTTAGGTTAGGTTAGGTTAGGTTAGGTTAGGTTAGGTTAGGTTAGGTTAGGTTAGGTTAGGTTAGGTTAGGTTAGGTTAGGTTAGGTTAGGTTAGGTTAGGTTAGGTTAGGTTAGGTTAGGTTAGGTTAGGTTAGGTTAGGTTAGGTTAGGTTAGGTTAGGTTAGGTTAGGTTAGGTTAGGTTAGGTTAGGTTAGGTTAGGTTAGGTTAGGTTAGGTTAGGTTAGGTTAGGTTAGGTTAGGTTAGGTTAGGTTAGGTTAGGTTAGGTTAGGTTAGGTTAGGTTAGGTTAGGTTAGGTTAGGTTAGGTTAGGTTAGGTTAGGTTAGGTTAGGTTAGGTTAGGTTAGGTTAGGTTAGGTTAGGTTAGGTTAGGTTAGGTTAGGTTAGGTTAGGTTAGGTTAGGTTAGGTTAGGTTAGGTTAGGTTAGGTTAGGTTAGGTTAGGTTAGGTTAGGTTAGGTTAGGTTAGGTTAGGTTAGGTTAGGTTAGGTTAGGTTAGGTTAGGTTAGGTTAGGTTAGGTTAGGTTAGGTTAGGTTAGGTTAGGTTAGGTTAGGTTAGGTTAGGTTAGGTTAGGTTAGGTTAGGTTAGGTTAGGTTAGGTTAGGTTAGGTTAGGTTAGGTTAGGTTAGGTTAGGTTAGGTTAGGTTAGGTTAGGTTAGGTTAGGTTAGGTTAGGTTAGGTTAGGTTAGGTTAGGTTAGGTTAGGTTAGGTTAGGTTAGGTTAGGTTAGGTTAGGTTAGGTTAGGTTAGGTTAGGTTAGGTTAGGTTAGGTTAGGTTAGGTTAGGTTAGGTTAGGTTAGGTTAGGTTAGGTTAGGTTAGGTTAGGTTAGGTTAGGTTAGGTTAGGTTAGGTTAGGTTAGGTTAGGTTAGGTTAGGTTAGGTTAGGTTAGGTTAGGTTAGGTTAGGTTAGGTTAGGTTAGGTTAGGTTAGGTTAGGTTAGGTTAGGTTAGGTTAGGTTAGGTTAGGTTAGGTTAGGTTAGGTTAGGTTAGGTTAGGTTAGGTTAGGTTAGGTTAGGTTAGGTTAGGTTAGGTTAGGTTAGGTTAGGTTAGGTTAGGTTAGGTTAGGTTAGGTTAGGTTAGGTTAGGTTAGGTTAGGTTAGGTTAGGTTAGGTTAGGTTAGGTTAGGTTAGGTTAGGTTAGGTTAGGTTAGGTTAGGTTAGGTTAGGTTAGGTTAGGTTAGGTTAGGTTAGGTTAGGTTAGGTTAGGTTAGGTTAGGTTAGGTTAGGTTAGGTTAGGTTAGGTTAGGTTAGGTTAGGTTAGGTTAGGTTAGGTTAGGTTAGGTTAGGTTAGGTTAGGTTAGGTTAGGTTAGGTTAGGTTAGGTTAGGTTAGGTTAGGTTAGGTTAGGTTAGGTTAGGTTAGGTTAGGTTAGGTTAGGTTAGGTTAGGTTAGGTTAGGTTAGGTTAGGTTAGGTTAGGTTAGGTTAGGTTAGGTTAGGTTAGGTTAGGTTAGGTTAGGTTAGGTTAGGTTAGGTTAGGTTAGGTTAGGTTAGGTTAGGTTAGGTTAGGTTAGGTTAGGTTAGGTTAGGTTAGGTTAGGTTAGGTTAGGTTAGGTTAGGTTAGGTTAGGTTAGGTTAGGTTAGGTTAGGTTAGGTTAGGTTAGGTTAGGTTAGGTTAGGTTAGGTTAGGTTAGGTTAGGTTAGGTTAGGTTAGGTTAGGTTAGGTTAGGTTAGGTTAGGTTAGGTTAGGTTAGGTTAGGTTAGGTTAGGTTAGGTTAGGTTAGGTTAGGTTAGGTTAGGTTAGGTTAGGTTAGGTTAGGTTAGGTTAGGTTAGGTTAGGTTAGGTTAGGTTAGGTTAGGTTAGGTTAGGTTAGGTTAGGTTAGGTTAGGTTAGGTTAGGTTAGGTTAGGTTAGGTTAGGTTAGGTTAGGTTAGGTTAGGTTAGGTTAGGTTAGGTTAGGTTAGGTTAGGTTAGGTTAGGTTAGGTTAGGTTAGGTTAGGTTAGGTTAGGTTAGGTTAGGTTAGGTTAGGTTAGGTTAGGTTAGGTTAGGTTAGGTTAGGTTTTTTTTTTTTTTTTTTTTTTTTTTTTTTAAGATTTCTTCCACTTTGTTGGGAAGAAGCTGTTGGCACATCAGCTTTAAGCCGACACCTTTTTTAGGTTTTTTCATTTATTTATTTTGGTCTATTGTTTATTAGTTAAGTTGTTATTTTATATTTATTTATATTAGGCTTTTGTGAGATTTGGCAATGTTATTTTGTCTTATTACTTTGAAATTTTTGTCTGGTTATTTTACACTGTTATATTTATATTCTTATATTGTCTATATGTTTTATTTGTAAGTATATTGGAAGTGTAGTTCCTATTTATGTTATTATGTTTTATACTTCCTTGTAGCTTACCTATTCTTAATTCGTTGTATATATTTGTGATTCACTTTGATTTAATATATTTATTTCTTTTATAGTATTGTCTGGCCAACAGCTTTATTAAATTATTTTTAGCAATTGATAGATTGATTGATTTATATCCTTATTTGAACATTTTGTTATTAACTTTTGTTTATATTGTTTTCTATTTTGCGCTTATTGTGTGGGTTAACCATTTCATTTTATATTTGCTGTATCTTGATATATATTGTTTTTGATTTATATATTTATTTTATGGTATGTTTTGTATTTTCCTGCCTGGACCAACGGCTTTAATACTTGTTCTTGTTTAGTTTGTTTGAAAACTCATATTTTATTAATACTCTATTTTTGTTTATATTGCTTTGGTGATAGGTTTTATTTTAACTCAATTTTATGGTTGCTTTTATATGTTACCAAATATGTATAACATCATATTTGTGTGTATATCTATATATATACTAGTGAAATAAATGTTTATTTTCGTTGATGCATATGATTTTATTTCAGCTTATTTGGTTTGTTTGATTTATGTTGTGGTAAATTTTTGCTTATTGTTTATTAGTATTTTAAGAGTAAGTTGTGTTTTGTTCGATTTTTTGTTTTTGCTTTAAATTACCAAATATGTATAAGGTCATATTTGTGTATATATGGTTTATATATACTGGAGAATTTACTGTTAACTCATAGTGATATTTTGTTTGGTATTGCTAGGGCACTCTGGTTGTCTGTACTTAACATTATTATATACTTAACACATAACTATTATTTACATACTAACTTTTATAAACTTATCTTATATGCTTAATAATTATATGGGATATATATTATTTTTATTATTCTTTTCATCATTCCTCTTTTTTGTTTTCGTTGATGCATATGATTTTATTTCAGCTTATTTGGTTTGTTTAATTTATGTTGTGGTAAATTTTTGCTTATTGTTTATTAGTATTTTAAGAGTAAGTTGTGTTTTGTTCGATTTTTGTTTTTTGCTTTAAATTACCCAATATGTACGAAGTCATATTTGTGTATATATGGTTTATATATACTGGCGAATTTACTGTTAACTCATAGTGATATTTTGTTTGGTGTTGCTAGGGCACTCTGGTTGTCTGTACTTAACCTTATTATATACTTAACACATAACTATTATTTACATACTAACTTTTATAAACTTATCTTATATGCTTAATAAATATATGGGATATATATTATTTTTATTATTCTTTTCATCATTCCTCTTTTTTGTTTTCCTTCTGTTTTACTTTCCTTTTTTTTTTTTTTTTTTTTTTTTTTTTTTTTTTTTTTTTTTTTTTTTTTTTTTTTTTTTTTTTTTTTTTTTTTTTTTTTTTTTTTTTTTTTCCATCTCTTTCCTTAATACATATTATATATATTCTAGTTGTACATTGTTATACCTTTCTTTATACAAGTTATATGTTATAGTTATAATTATATTGTTATTTTACATATTCTTTTACATATATCATTCACTATACATATTATATATTCTAGTTGTACATTGATAATGTGGTTATTGTTTTTATACATATACTTTTACATATACCATTCTATTACGCTTACCTTTGTAATTTCTATATATTATCACAATATATATTCTTACAACTATCTCTTTTAACATATCTTTCGCAATCCTGACACTATAAGTATTTATATGCACATAGATACACACACACATTTGTGCACATACACACTCATATATATATGTACATATAGACACCTACATGCACTTACACATACATACATACGTATGGGCGATAACTAGTTCTTAATTGTTGGCCAATTTTTCAAAAATTTGCCTTACAATTTTAATTGTTACAATACCTTATTGCCCTAGCAATACTCTCACATGTTTTATAAAGATTTCTGATTGATTTTGTAGGGGTTGGTCCAGGTTTCATTATATAGATTATTGTGGGATACTTTTGGGGCACAGTCAGATCCACCATTACGTGTGTCGCTTTTTCCAAGTTGTTGCGGCCCGCACTCGCCAGGATGGACCGCTTTTTGTCTTCGGCGTTCTTACAACTAATTTTATTATTATAATAGGTCAGCTTGTAGGTGCTAGCGATCCATCCCCCCGTAGTGTTTGTCGTAAGTTGGCGCACAGCGCATCCAACCAACACCGTTCCGGCTAAGCGTCAGGAGTACGCCACCCTCGCTCTAGCTAAGGCGTCCCACTTCCCACGCACCGGGCAGTCCTCACTGAATGCGCCGTGCCCCACATCCTCATTTCCGGCCGTTTTGCAGTTTAGGCAGCTTGGCTTTTGCCCTCTTTGCCATTCCTCGCACTCCGAGCGTATGTGGTCACCGCCGCAGTGGGAGCATCTGTCAGTTTTCTCCGTGCACAGCTTTCGACCGTGGCCGTAGCGGAGGCACCTTGTGCACTGTGTCAGCGGGGACTGGTCATAGACCCGTACCCGCTGCAGGTCGACGTGCGCCTTTCCCGCCCCGACCAATCGCTTCCACACGGGGGGGGACACCTCGAGCACCACATGGTGTTCGTGTGGGTTTCGTGCCCTCTTTTTGTACCTCACCGCGACGGTGACCTCCTCCTCATTAAGGTCGCCTAGTAGGTGTGCATTCTGCGTTCTGATGGACCTGACTATGTCCTCGTCTGTATTGTATTTTAAGACATTGGTCAGGGCGACCAAGGGGTTTCTGTTGACCGCCTCTTCCACCTTTAGGGTGGTTGTGGACCGCCTCAGCTTGTCCGCCACATGCTGGATGTCCTCCTTTATGTGGCAGCCAATGATGACTTTAGCGTTTTTCGCCTTCCTGACGCGGTCCACCCTCATCCCGGTGTCCCTTGCGGCCACTGCACTCCTAATTTTATCCATTATCATGTCGCTCGTGTCCATCTCGTCCTCTGACGACACGATAATAGAGTGGAGCGATTTAAGGTTG
This sequence comes from Pseudoips prasinana, assembly GCA_951640165.1. NCBI lineage: Eukaryota > Metazoa > Arthropoda > Insecta > Lepidoptera > Nolidae > Pseudoips > Pseudoips prasinana. Next base: position 33,519 of record CATOCT010000003.1, read on the forward strand.
TTAGACCCCTTCGCCGCCACGACCCCTGCATACGACATTTTTTCTACGGGTGGGGCTGTGGGAGCGGAGAGTGGCATCGTCTGGAACTTTTCCAGAAGTGTGCGCGTGGATTGCGCATGCTCTGCCGCTTCTCTTCTGCCTTCTCTCAGCTCCCCCAGCACCTCCCGCATCATTGTTACTGATTCCCTTTCGGCCTCATCATCATTGTTACTGACTTCGGCCTCATCATCATTGTTACTGGCTTCTCTATTCGCCTCAACCATGGCATTCACCCTTTCCTCCATTTCCTCCCCCTCCTGGTGGAGCTCTTTGACTAAACGCTGTGTCTTCTGCATCCACCGGATACAATCAACATACCGTACATATAACTTGTCTAGGTTGTCTTCGATGAGCTCCCTGATTTCTGTCTTTATATTTCCTGCCCGATGTAAGGCTAGAAAGGCTTCCTCATATTCGTGATGGCAATCATCAGTGAGGTCATCGAAATTGTCCAACGTAAATGCATCGTCCAATGTCGTGAGGCGCGGAAGTCTGCTTTCGCCTCTCGCATCTTCATCGCATCTCGCCATTGGTTTCCTGTACCTAGGGTTTCGTTTTTTGGTCTCCGTCCCTTCCCTGGTTATTTTAGGTGGGGTCCGGGCTGTCGCCATCTTTCGGTTTGGGGAAGTAAGTGGACGAAAGTCAACAAATATAAATAATTTCCCTCAATAGAAGGCGTCACCCACAATACCAACAAACAATGTATAAAATTACAACTAAGCTAGGTTCCAATAGGATACCGTAGTCAAAAACAACAATAACTTATTTCTAGGTTCCTCAAAAGAGGCCGTCTTGTCACTAAAATAATGGTCAATGGTGTCCCAACCTACAATAGAAGTTTGGCTTGGAACAACCCCCTCTTTGAGGTTCAACAAACTCAGGAACTCTTAAGTAATCTATAATAAATGCAAATAATTTACAAAAACCGCCCCTGCGCGCTAATTTACCGGGGAATTTAAATGTAAAAAATATGTTATTAAGGAGATGCTATTTAACGCGTATTACCATATGAAATTATTCGAAATTTTAATTACTACTATTTTTAAAAAATGTTTGACTTTTGAAAAACTTAATTTTGTTTATTTTGAATTTTTAGGGCCAGGTTTTACAAATTTTTATTTTTTCTTTTGAATTTGGTTGAATTAATAATTAACGTATTGGTTTTATCAAAAATGTTGATAAAACTTTCCTGATTTTGCTTGCTACCTCGAAAAGAAGGGGCAGTCAGTTTTTCGCTTATTACGCTCGTTTTACACAGTTAAAGTTTGACATATAATCGGATCTATTAGTTTTGGGTACAGAAGGTCCCAATTCAATTGAAAAAGTTTTGAAAACACTTAAGGATTTTTTCACTATTTTGGTTCAAAAAGATCGCGAATTGATACAAATTTAATTCAATTTTTACTTAATTTAACTTAACTCTAAAACTAATTGTCCAAAAATTTTGAATTGAAGGGTGGGGTCTTCGTCTTTAACTGGGCTGTTTGGTGGTGTCCTCAAAAAGGTTCGTTCCCCGATAGGAAGTTGGTCAAATTCCCGGTTTAATCTCACCGAAATATTTTTCAAAACCCAAAAGGTGTTATTTTCGGGTTTTTCCAGGGATTTTCGGGATTTTGGTATACGGGCGTATAGGTGGGCTCAAGAGGGGTCCCGAATCCGTTTTCAGAATTCCCGGATCCCTTCCGGTTACTGAGATAGCCTCGTAAACAACTTTTTTGTTTCCTCAATATCTCGGCCAATTTTTACCCGATGGAAGGCAAACTCGGTGGGGGGGTAGAGGTCCCCAAGGTGCTTCTATTAATGTAATAAAAAGTATGGGTCACCGATCTAATTTCCGAGCGCCGGTCAAAAAACTGATTTTTCGTCACTTACTTTAAGACGTTTCGGTCCGGCCTACTTCCGGTGTTTATGTCCGGGACAAGTATGTTATGCCCTCAGATGCGCCACACAATTTCACAACTTTTAACACTTCACACTTGTTTCTAGGTCACTTTTAGCCACTTTTATCGATTTTAAACCGCGGAGCGTTCAATTTCGTGGTTATCTCCACGCGGTTTCGAGCGTAACTGGGTTAGGTTAGGTTAGGTTAGGTTAGGTTAGGTTAGGTTAGGTTAGGTTAGGTTAGGTTAGGTTAGGTTAGGTTAGGTTAGGTTAGGTTAGGTTAGGTTAGGTTAGGTTAGGTTAGGTTAGGTTAGGTTAGGTTAGGTTAGGTTAGGTTAGGTTAGGTTAGGTTAGGTTAGGTTAGGTTAGGTTAGGTTAGGTTAGGTTAGGTTAGGTTAGGTTAGGTTAGGTTAGGTTAGGTTAGGTTAGGTTAGGTTAGGTTAGGTTAGGTTAGGTTAGGTTAGGTTAGGTTAGGTTAGGTTAGGTTAGGTTAGGTTAGGTTAGGTTAGGTTAGGTTAGGTTAGGTTAGGTTAGGTTAGGTTAGGTTAGGTTAGGTTAGGTTAGGTTAGGTTAGGTTAGGTTAGGTTAGGTTAGGTTAGGTTAGGTTAGGTTAGGTTAGGTTAGGTTAGGTTAGGTTAGGTTAGGTTAGGTTAGGTTAGGTTAGGTTAGGTTAGGTTAGGTTAGGTTAGGTTAGGTTAGGTTAGGTTAGGTTAGGTTAGGTTAGGTTAGGTTAGGTTAGGTTAGGTTAGGTTAGGTTAGGTTAGGTTAGGTTAGGTTAGGTTAGGTTAGGTTAGGTTAGGTTAGGTTAGGTTAGGTTAGGTTAGGTTAGGTTAGGTTAGGTTAGGTTAGGTTAGGTTAGGTTAGGTTAGGTTAGGTTAGGTTAGGTTAGGTTAGGTTAGGTTAGGTTAGGTTAGGTTAGGTTAGGTTAGGTTAGGTTAGGTTAGGTTAGGTTAGGTTAGGTTAGGTTAGGTTAGGTTAGGTTAGGTTAGGTTAGGTTAGGTTAGGTTAGGTTAGGTTAGGTTAGGTTAGGTTAGGTTAGGTTAGGTTAGGTTAGGTTAGGTTAGGTTAGGTTAGGTTAGGTTAGGTTAGGTTAGGTTAGGTTAGGTTAGGTTAGGTTAGGTTAGGTTAGGTTAGGTTAGGTTAGGTTAGGTTAGGTTAGGTTAGGTTAGGTTAGGTTAGGTTAGGTTAGGTTAGGTTAGGTTAGGTTAGGTTAGGTTAGGTTAGGTTAGGTTAGGTTAGGTTAGGTTAGGTTAGGTTAGGTTAGGTTAGGTTAGGTTAGGTTAGGTTAGGTTAGGTTAGGTTAGGTTAGGTTAGGTTAGGTTAGGTTAGGTTAGGTTAGGTTAGGTTAGGTTAGGTTAGGTTAGGTTAGGTTAGGTTAGGTTAGGTTAGGTTAGGTTAGGTTAGGTTAGGTTAGGTTAGGTTAGGTTAGGTTAGGTTAGGTTAGGTTAGGTTAGGTTAGGTTAGGTTAGGTTAGGTTAGGTTAGGTTAGGTTAGGTTAGGTTAGGTTAGGTTAGGTTAGGTTAGGTTAGGTTAGGTTAGGTTAGGTTAGGTTAGGTTAGGTTAGGTTAGGTTAGGTTAGGTTAGGTTAGGTTAGGTTAGGTTAGGTTAGGTTAGGTTAGGTTAGGTTAGGTTAGGTTAGGTTAGGTTAGGTTAGGTTAGGTTAGGTTAGGTTAGGTTAGGTTAGGTTAGGTTAGGTTAGGTTAGGTTAGGTTAGGTTAGGTTAGGTTAGGTTAGGTTAGGTTAGGTTAGGTTAGGTTAGGTTAGGTTAGGTTAGGTTAGGTTAGGTTAGGTTAGGTTAGGTTAGGTTAGGTTAGGTTAGGTTAGGTTAGGTTAGGTTAGGTTAGGTTAGGTTAGGTTAGGTTAGGTTAGGTTAGGTTAGGTTAGGTTAGGTTAGGTTAGGTTAGGTTAGGTTAGGTTAGGTTAGGTTAGGTTAGGTTAGGTTAGGTTAGGTTAGGTTAGGTTAGGTTAGGTTAGGTTAGGTTAGGTTAGGTTAGGTTAGGTTAGGTTAGGTTAGGTTAGGTTAGGTTAGGTTAGGTTAGGTTAGGTTAGGTTAGGTTAGGTTAGGTTAGGTTAGGTTAGGTTAGGTTAGGTTAGGTTAGGTTAGGTTAGGTTAGGTTAGGTTAGGTTAGGTTAGGTTAGGTTAGGTTAGGTTAGGTTAGGTTAGGTTAGGTTAGGTTAGGTTAGGTTAGGTTAGGTTAGGTTAGGTTAGGTTAGGTTAGGTTAGGTTAGGTTAGGTTAGGTTAGGTTAGGTTAGGTTAGGTTAGGTTAGGTTAGGTTAGGTTAGGTTAGGTTAGGTTAGGTTAGGTTAGGTTAGGTTAGGTTAGGTTAGGTTAGGTTAGGTTAGGTTAGGTTAGGTTAGGTTAGGTTAGGTTAGGTTAGGTTAGGTTAGGTTAGGTTAGGTTAGGTTAGGTTAGGTTAGGTTAGGTTAGGTTAGGTTAGGTTAGGTTAGGTTAGGTTAGGTTAGGTTAGGTTAGGTTAGGTTAGGTTAGGTTAGGTTAGGTTAGGTTAGGTTAGGTTAGGTTAGGTTAGGTTAGGTTAGGTTAGGTTAGGTTAGGTTAGGTTAGGTTAGGTTAGGTTAGGTTAGGTTAGGTTAGGTTAGGTTAGGTTAGGTTAGGTTAGGTTAGGTTAGGTTAGGTTAGGTTAGGTTAGGTTAGGTTAGGTTAGGTTAGGTTAGGTTAGGTTAGGTTAGGTTAGGTTAGGTTAGGTTAGGTTAGGTTAGGTTAGGTTAGGTTAGGTTAGGTTAGGTTAGGTTAGGTTAGGTTAGGTTAGGTTAGGTTAGGTTAGGTTAGGTTAGGTTAGGTTAGGTTAGGTTAGGTTAGGTTAGGTTAGGTTAGGTTAGGTTAGGTTAGGTTAGGTTAGGTTAGGTTAGGTTAGGTTAGGTTAGGTTAGGTTAGGTTAGGTTAGGTTAGGTTAGGTTAGGTTAGGTTAGGTTAGGTTAGGTTAGGTTAGGTTAGGTTAGGTTAGGTTAGGTTAGGTTAGGTTAGGTTAGGTTAGGTTAGGTTAGGTTAGGTTAGGTTAGGTTAGGTTAGGTTAGGTTAGGTTAGGTTAGGTTAGGTTAGGTTAGGTTAGGTTAGGTTAGGTTAGGTTAGGTTAGGTTAGGTTAGGTTAGGTTAGGTTAGGTTAGGTTAGGTTAGGTTAGGTTAGGTTAGGTTAGGTTAGGTTAGGTTAGGTTAGGTTAGGTTAGGTTAGGTTAGGTTAGGTTAGGTTAGGTTAGGTTAGGTTAGGTTAGGTTAGGTTAGGTTAGGTTAGGTTAGGTTAGGTTAGGTTAGGTTAGGTTAGGTTAGGTTAGGTTAGGTTAGGTTAGGTTAGGTTAGGTTAGGTTAGGTTAGGTTAGGTTAGGTTAGGTTAGGTTAGGTTAGGTTAGGTTAGGTTAGGTTAGGTTAGGTTAGGTTAGGTTAGGTTAGGTTAGGTTAGGTTAGGTTAGGTTAGGTTAGGTTAGGTTAGGTTAGGTTAGGTTAGGTTAGGTTAGGTTAGGTTAGGTTAGGTTAGGTTAGGTTAGGTTAGGTTAGGTTAGGTTAGGTTAGGTTAGGTTAGGTTAGGTTAGGTTAGGTTAGGTTAGGTTAGGTTAGGTTAGGTTAGGTTAGGTTAGGTTAGGTTAGGTTAGGTTAGGTTAGGTTAGGTTAGGTTAGGTTAGGTTAGGTTAGGTTAGGTTAGGTTAGGTTAGGTTAGGTTAGGTTAGGTTAGGTTAGGTTAGGTTAGGTTAGGTTAGGTTAGGTTAGGTTAGGTTAGGTTAGGTTAGGTTAGGTTAGGTTAGGTTAGGTTAGGTTAGGTTAGGTTAGGTTAGGTTAGGTTAGGTTAGGTTAGGTTAGGTTAGGTTAGGTTAGGTTAGGTTAGGTTAGGTTAGGTTAGGTTAGGTTAGGTTAGGTTAGGTTAGGTTAGGTTAGGTTAGGTTAGGTTAGGTTAGGTTAGGTTAGGTTAGGTTAGGTTAGGTTAGGTTAGGTTAGGTTAGGTTAGGTTAGGTTAGGTTAGGTTAGGTTAGGTTAGGTTAGGTTAGGTTAGGTTAGGTTAGGTTAGGTTAGGTTAGGTTAGGTTAGGTTAGGTTAGGTTAGGTTAGGTTAGGTTAGGTTAGGTTAGGTTAGGTTAGGTTAGGTTAGGTTAGGTTAGGTTAGGTTAGGTTAGGTTAGGTTAGGTTAGGTTAGGTTAGGTTAGGTTAGGTTAGGTTAGGTTAGGTTAGGTTAGGTTAGGTTAGGTTAGGTTAGGTTAGGTTAGGTTAGGTTAGGTTAGGTTAGGTTAGGTTAGGTTAGGTTAGGTTAGGTTAGGTTAGGTTAGGTTAGGTTAGGTTAGGTTAGGTTAGGTTAGGTTAGGTTAGGTTAGGTTAGGTTAGGTTAGGTTAGGTTAGGTTAGGTTAGGTTAGGTTAGGTTAGGTTAGGTTAGGTTAGGTTAGGTTAGGTTAGGTTAGGTTAGGTTAGGTTAGGTTAGGTTAGGTTAGGTTAGGTTAGGTTAGGTTAGGTTAGGTTAGGTTAGGTTAGGTTAGGTTAGGTTAGGTTAGGTTAGGTTAGGTTAGGTTAGGTTAGGTTAGGTTAGGTTAGGTTAGGTTAGGTTAGGTTAGGTTAGGTTAGGTT
>CATOCT010000003.1:42500-60089 GCA_951640165.1 Pseudoips prasinana
CGTTGTATATATTTGTGATTCACTTTGATTTAATATATTTATTTCTTTTATAGTATTGTCTGGCCAACAGCTTTATTAAATTATTTTTAGCAATTGATAGATTGATTGATTTATATCCTTATTTGAACATTTTGTTATTAACTTTTGTTTATATTGTTTTCTATTTTGCGCTTATTGTGTGGGTTAACCATTTCATTTTATATTTGCTGTATCTTGATATATATTGTTTTTGATTTATATATTTATTTTATGGTATGTTTTGTATTTTCCTGCCTGGACCAACGGCTTTAATACTTGTTCTTGTTTGGTTTGTTTGAAAACTCATATTTTATTAATACTCTATTTTTGTTTATATTGCTTTGGTGATAGGTTTTATTTTAACTCAATTTTATGGTTGCTTTTATATGTTACCAAATATGTATAACATCATATTTGTGTGTATATCTATATATATACTAGTGAAGTAAATGTTTATTTTCGTTGATGCATATGATTTTATTTCAGCTTATTTGGTTTGTTTGATTTATGTTGTGGTAAATTTTTGCTTATTGTTTATTAGTATTTTAAGAGTAAGTTGTGTTTTGTTCGATTTTTTGTTTTTGCTTTAAATTACCAAATATGTATAAGGTCATATTTGTGTATATATGGTTTATATATACTGGCGAATTTACTGTTAACTCATAGTGATATTTTGTTTGGTATTGCTAGGGCACTCTGGTTGTCTGTACTTAACATTATTATATACTTAACACATAACTATTATTTACATACTAACTTTTATAAACTTATCTTATATGCTTAATAATTATATGGGATATATATTATTTTTATTATTCTTTTCATCATTCCTCTTTTTTGTTTTCGTTGATGCATATGATTTTATTTCAGTTTATTTGGTTTGTTTAATTTATGTTGTAGTAAATTTTTGCTTATTGTTTATTAGTATTTTAAGAGTAAGTTGTGTTTTGTTCGATTTTTGTTTTTTGCTTTAAATTACCAAATATGTACAAAGTCATGTTTGTGTATATATGGTTTATATATACTGGCGAATTTACTGTTAACTCATAGTGATATTTTGTTTGGTATTGCTAGGGCACTCTGGTTGTCTGTACTTAACATTATTATATACTTAACACATAACTATTATTTACATACTAACTTTTATAAACTTATCTTATATGCTTAATAAGTATATGGGATATATATTATTTTTATTATTCTTTTCATCATTCCTCTTTTTTGTTTTCCTTCTGTTTTACTTTCCTTTTTTTTTTTTTTTTTTTTTTTTTTTTTTTTTTTTTTTTTTTTTTTTTTTTTTTTTTTTTTTTTTTTTTTTTTTTTTTTTTTTTTTTTTTTTTTTTTTTTTTTTTTTTTTTTTCCATCTCTTTCCTTAATACATATTATATATATTCTAGTTGTACATTGTTATACCTTTCTTTATACAAGTTATATGTTATAGTTATAATTATATTGTTATTTTACATATTCTTTTACATATATCATTCACTATACATATTATATATTCTAGTTGTACATTGATAATGTGGTTATTGTTTTTATACATATACTTTTACATATACCATTCTATTACGCTTACCTTTGTAATTTCTATATATTATCACAATATATATTCTTACAACTATCTCTTTTAACATATCTTTCGCAATCCTGACACTATAAGTATTTATATGCACATAGATACACACACACATTTGTGCACATACACACACATATATATATGTACATATAGACACTTACATGCACTTACACATACATACATACGTATGGGCGATAACTAGTTCTTAATTGTTGGCCAATTTTTCAAAAATTTGCCTTACAATTTTAATTGTTACAATACCTTATTGCCCTAGCAATACTCTCACATGTTTTATAAAGATTTCTGATTGATTTTGTAGGGGTTGGTCCAGGTTTCATTATATAGATTATTGTGGGATACTTTTGGGGCACAGTCAGATCCACCATTACGTGTGTCGCTTTTTCCAAGTTGTTGCGGCCCGCACTCGCCAGGATGGACCGCTTTTTGTCTTCGGCGTTCTTACAACTAATTTTATTATTATAATAGGTCAGCTTGTAGGTGCTAGCGATCCATCCCCCCGTAGTGTTTGTCGTAAGTTGGCGCACAGCGCATCCAACCAACACCGTTCCGGCTAAGCGTCAGGAGTACGCCACCCTCGCTCTAGCTAAGGCGTCCCACTTCCCACGCACCGGGCAGTCCTCACTGAATGCGCCGTGCCCCACATCCTCATTTCCGGCCGTTTTGCAGTTTAGGCAGCTTGGCTTTTGCCCTCTTTGCCATTCCTCGCACTCCGAGCGTATGTGGTCACCGCCGCAGTGAGAGCATCTGTCAGTTTTCTCCGTGCACAGCTTTCGACCGTGGCCGTAGCGGAGGCACCTTGTGCACTGTGTCAGCGGGGACTGGTCATAGACCCGTACCCGCTGCAGGTCGACGTGCGCCTTTCCCGCCCCGACCAATCGCTTCCACACGGGGGGGGACACCTCGAGCACCACATGGTGTTCGTGTGGGTTTCGTGCCCTCTTTTTGTACCTCACCGCGACGGTGACCTCCTCCTCATTAAGGTCGCCTAGTAGGTGTGCATTCTGCGTTCTGATGGACCTGACTATGTCCTCGTCTGTATTATATTTTAAGACATTGGTCAGGGCGACCAAGGGGTTTCTGTTGACCGCCTCTTCCACCTTTAGGGTGGTTGTGGACCGCCTCAGCTTGTCCGCCACATGCTGGATGTCCTCCTTTATGTGGCAGCCAATGATGACTTTAGCGTTTTTCGCCTTCCTGACGCGGTCCACCCTCATCCCGGTGTCCCTTGCGGCCACTGCACTCCTAATTTTATCCATTATCATGTCGCTCGTGTCCATCTCGTCCTCTGACGACACGATAATAGAGTGGAGCGATTTAAGGTTGTTAGACCCCTTCGCCGCCACGACCCCTGCATACGACATTTTTTCTACGGGTGGGGCTGTGGGAGCGGAGAGTGGCATCGTCTGGAACTTTTCCAGAAGTGTGCGCGTGGATTGCGCATGCTCTGCCGCTTCTCTTCTGCCTTCTCTCAGCTCCCCCAGCACCTCCCGCATCATTGTTACTGATTCCCTTTCGGCCTCATCATCATTGTTACTGACTTCGGCCTCATCATCATTGTTACTGGCTTCTCTATTCGCCTCAACCATGGCATTCACCCTTTCCTCCATTTCCTCCCCCTCCTGGTGGAGCTCTTTGACTAAACGCTGTGTCTTCTGCATCCACCGGATACAATCAACATACCGTACATATAACTTGTCTAGGTTGTCTTCGATGAGCTCCCTGATTTCTGTCTTTATATTTCCTGCCCGATGTAAGGCTAGAAAGGCTTCCTCATATTCGTGATGGCAATCATCAGTGAGGTCATCGAAATTGTCCAACGTAAATGCATCGTCCAATGTCGTGAGGCGCGGAAGTCTGCTTTCGCCTCTCGCATCTTCATCGCATCTCGCCATTGGTTTCCTGTACCTAGGGTTTCGTTTTTTGGTCTCCGTCCCTTCCCTGGTTATTTTAGGTGGGGTCCGGGCTGTCGCCATCTTTCGGTTTGGGGAAGTAAGTGGACGAAAGTCAACAAATATAAATAATTTCCCTCAATAGAAGGCGTCACCCACAATACCAACAAACAATGTATAAAATTACAACTAAGCTAGGTTCCAATAGGATACCGTAGTCAAAAACAACAATAACTTATTTCTAGGTTCCTCAAAAGAGGCCGTCTTGTCACTAAAATAATGGTCAATGGTGTCCCAACCTACAATAGAAGTTTGGCTTGGAACAACCCCCTCTTTGAGGTTCAACAAACTCAGGAACTCTTAAGTAATCTATAATAAATGCAAATAATTTACAAAAACCGCCCCTGCGCGCTAATTTACCGGGGAATTTAAATGTAAAAAATATGTTATTAAGGAGATGCTATTTAACGCGTATTACCATATGAAATTATTCGAAATTTTAATTACTACTATTTTTAAAAAATGTTTGACTTTTGAAAAACTTAATTTTGTTTATTTTGAATTTTTAGGGCCAGGTTTTACAAATTTTTATTTTTTCTTTTGAATTTGGTTGAATTAATAATTAACGTATTGGTTTTATCAAAAATGTTGATAAAACTTTCCTGATTTTGCTTGCTACCTCGAAAAGAAGGGGCAGTCAGTTTTTCGCTTATTACGCTCGTTTTACACAGTTAAAGTTTGACATATAATCGGATCTATTAGTTTTGGGTACAGAAGGTCCCAATTCAATTGAAAAAGTTTTGAAAACACTTAAGGATTTTTTCACTATTTTGGTTCAAAAAGATCGCGAATCGATACAAATTTAATTCATTTTTTACTTAATTTAACTTAACTCTAAAACTAATTGTCCAAAAATTTTGAATTGAAGGGTGGGGTCTTCGTCTTTAACTGGGCTGTTTGGTGGTGTCCTCAAAAAGGTTCGTTCCCCGATAGGAAGTTGGTCAAATTCCCGGTTTAATCTCACCGAAATATTTTTCAAAACCCAAAAGGTGTTATTTTCGGGTTTTTCCAGGGATTTTCGGGATTTTGGTATACGGGCGTATAGGTGGGCTCAAGAGGGGTCCCGAATCCGTTTTCAGAATTCCCGGATCCCTTCCGGTTACTGAGATAGCCTCGTAAACAACTTTTTTGTTTCCTCAATATCTCGGCCAATTTTTACCCGATGGAAGGCAGACTCGGTGGGGGGGTAGAGGTCCCCAAGGTGCTTCTATTAATGTAATAAAAAGTATGGGTCACCGATCTAATTTCCGAGCGCCGGTCAAAAAACTGATTTTTCGTCACTTACTTTGAGACGTTTCGGTCCGGCCTACTTCCGGTGTTTATGTCCGGGACAAGTATGTTATGCCCTCAGATGCGCCACACAATTTCACAACTTTTAACACTTCACACTTGTTTCTAGGTCACTTTTAGCCACTTTTATCGATTTTAAACCGCGGAGCGTTCAATTTCGTGGTTATCTCCACGCGGTTTCGAGCGTAACTGGTTAGGTTAGGTTAGGTTAGGTTAGGTTAGGTTAGGTTAGGTTAGGTTAGGTTAGGTTAGGTTAGGTTAGGTTAGGTTAGGTTAGGTTAGGTTAGGTTAGGTTAGGTTAGGTTAGGTTAGGTTAGGTTAGGTTAGGTTAGGTTAGGTTAGGTTAGGTTAGGTTAGGTTAGGTTAGGTTAGGTTAGGTTAGGTTAGGTTAGGTTAGGTTAGGTTAGGTTAGGTTAGGTTAGGTTAGGTTAGGTTAGGTTAGGTTAGGTTAGGTTAGGTTAGGTTAGGTTAGGTTAGGTTAGGTTAGGTTAGGTTAGGTTAGGTTAGGTTAGGTTAGGTTAGGTTAGGTTAGGTTAGGTTAGGTTAGGTTAGGTTAGGTTAGGTTAGGTTAGGTTAGGTTAGGTTAGGTTAGGTTAGGTTAGGTTAGGTTAGGTTAGGTTAGGTTAGGTTAGGTTAGGTTAGGTTAGGTTAGGTTAGGTTAGGTTAGGTTAGGTTAGGTTAGGTTAGGTTAGGTTAGGTTAGGTTAGGTTAGGTTAGGTTAGGTTAGGTTAGGTTAGGTTAGGTTAGGTTAGGTTAGGTTAGGTTAGGTTAGGTTAGGTTAGGTTAGGTTAGGTTAGGTTAGGTTAGGTTAGGTTAGGTTAGGTTAGGTTAGGTTAGGTTAGGTTAGGTTAGGTTAGGTTAGGTTAGGTTAGGTTAGGTTAGGTTAGGTTAGGTTAGGTTAGGTTAGGTTAGGTTAGGTTAGGTTAGGTTAGGTTAGGTTAGGTTAGGTTAGGTTAGGTTAGGTTAGGTTAGGTTAGGTTAGGTTAGGTTAGGTTAGGTTAGGTTAGGTTAGGTTAGGTTAGGTTAGGTTAGGTTAGGTTAGGTTAGGTTAGGTTAGGTTAGGTTAGGTTAGGTTAGGTTAGGTTAGGTTAGGTTAGGTTAGGTTAGGTTAGGTTAGGTTAGGTTAGGTTAGGTTAGGTTAGGTTAGGTTAGGTTAGGTTAGGTTAGGTTAGGTTAGGTTAGGTTAGGTTAGGTTAGGTTAGGTTAGGTTAGGTTAGGTTAGGTTAGGTTAGGTTAGGTTAGGTTAGGTTAGGTTAGGTTAGGTTAGGTTAGGTTAGGTTAGGTTAGGTTAGGTTAGGTTAGGTTAGGTTAGGTTAGGTTAGGTTAGGTTAGGTTAGGTTAGGTTAGGTTAGGTTAGGTTAGGTTAGGTTAGGTTAGGTTAGGTTAGGTTAGGTTAGGTTAGGTTAGGTTAGGTTAGGTTAGGTTAGGTTAGGTTAGGTTAGGTTAGGTTAGGTTAGGTTAGGTTAGGTTAGGTTAGGTTAGGTTAGGTTAGGTTAGGTTAGGTTAGGTTAGGTTAGGTTAGGTTAGGTTAGGTTAGGTTAGGTTAGGTTAGGTTAGGTTAGGTTAGGTTAGGTTAGGTTAGGTTAGGTTAGGTTAGGTTAGGTTAGGTTAGGTTAGGTTAGGTTAGGTTAGGTTAGGTTAGGTTAGGTTAGGTTAGGTTAGGTTAGGTTAGGTTAGGTTAGGTTAGGTTAGGTTAGGTTAGGTTAGGTTAGGTTAGGTTAGGTTAGGTTAGGTTAGGTTAGGTTAGGTTAGGTTAGGTTAGGTTAGGTTAGGTTAGGTTAGGTTAGGTTAGGTTAGGTTAGGTTAGGTTAGGTTAGGTTAGGTTAGGTTAGGTTAGGTTAGGTTAGGTTAGGTTAGGTTAGGTTAGGTTAGGTTAGGTTAGGTTAGGTTAGGTTAGGTTAGGTTAGGTTAGGTTAGGTTAGGTTAGGTTAGGTTAGGTTAGGTTAGGTTAGGTTAGGTTAGGTTAGGTTAGGTTAGGTTAGGTTAGGTTAGGTTAGGTTAGGTTAGGTTAGGTTAGGTTAGGTTAGGTTAGGTTAGGTTAGGTTAGGTTAGGTTAGGTTAGGTTAGGTTAGGTTAGGTTAGGTTAGGTTAGGTTAGGTTAGGTTAGGTTAGGTTAGGTTAGGTTAGGTTAGGTTAGGTTAGGTTAGGTTAGGTTAGGTTAGGTTAGGTTAGGTTAGGTTAGGTTAGGTTAGGTTAGGTTAGGTTAGGTTAGGTTAGGTTAGGTTAGGTTAGGTTAGGTTAGGTTAGGTTAGGTTAGGTTAGGTTAGGTTAGGTTAGGTTAGGTTAGGTTAGGTTAGGTTAGGTTAGGTTAGGTTAGGTTAGGTTAGGTTAGGTTAGGTTAGGTTAGGTTAGGTTAGGTTAGGTTAGGTTAGGTTAGGTTAGGTTAGGTTAGGTTAGGTTAGGTTAGGTTAGGTTAGGTTAGGTTAGGTTAGGTTAGGTTAGGTTAGGTTAGGTTAGGTTAGGTTAGGTTAGGTTAGGTTAGGTTAGGTTAGGTTAGGTTAGGTTAGGTTAGGTTAGGTTAGGTTAGGTTAGGTTAGGTTAGGTTAGGTTAGGTTAGGTTAGGTTAGGTTAGGTTAGGTTAGGTTAGGTTAGGTTAGGTTAGGTTAGGTTAGGTTAGGTTAGGTTAGGTTAGGTTAGGTTAGGTTAGGTTAGGTTAGGTTAGGTTAGGTTAGGTTAGGTTAGGTTAGGTTAGGTTAGGTTAGGTTAGGTTAGGTTAGGTTAGGTTAGGTTAGGTTAGGTTAGGTTAGGTTAGGTTAGGTTAGGTTAGGTTAGGTTAGGTTAGGTTAGGTTAGGTTAGGTTAGGTTAGGTTAGGTTAGGTTAGGTTAGGTTAGGTTAGGTTAGGTTAGGTTAGGTTAGGTTAGGTTAGGTTAGGTTAGGTTAGGTTAGGTTAGGTTAGGTTAGGTTAGGTTAGGTTAGGTTAGGTTAGGTTAGGTTAGGTTAGGTTAGGTTAGGTTAGGTTAGGTTAGGTTAGGTTAGGTTAGGTTAGGTTAGGTTAGGTTAGGTTAGGTTAGGTTAGGTTAGGTTAGGTTAGGTTAGGTTAGGTTAGGTTAGGTTAGGTTAGGTTAGGTTAGGTTAGGTTAGGTTAGGTTAGGTTAGGTTAGGTTAGGTTAGGTTAGGTTAGGTTAGGTTAGGTTAGGTTAGGTTAGGTTAGGTTAGGTTAGGTTAGGTTAGGTTAGGTTAGGTTAGGTTAGGTTAGGTTAGGTTAGGTTAGGTTAGGTTAGGTTAGGTTAGGTTAGGTTAGGTTAGGTTAGGTTAGGTTAGGTTAGGTTAGGTTAGGTTAGGTTAGGTTAGGTTAGGTTAGGTTAGGTTAGGTTAGGTTAGGTTAGGTTAGGTTAGGTTAGGTTAGGTTAGGTTAGGTTAGGTTAGGTTAGGTTAGGTTAGGTTAGGTTAGGTTAGGTTAGGTTAGGTTAGGTTAGGTTAGGTTAGGTTAGGTTAGGTTAGGTTAGGTTAGGTTAGGTTAGGTTAGGTTAGGTTAGGTTAGGTTAGGTTAGGTTAGGTTAGGTTAGGTTAGGTTAGGTTAGGTTAGGTTAGGTTAGGTTAGGTTAGGTTAGGTTAGGTTAGGTTAGGTTAGGTTAGGTTAGGTTAGGTTAGGTTAGGTTAGGTTAGGTTAGGTTAGGTTAGGTTAGGTTAGGTTAGGTTAGGTTAGGTTAGGTTAGGTTAGGTTAGGTTAGGTTAGGTTAGGTTAGGTTAGGTTAGGTTAGGTTAGGTTAGGTTAGGTTAGGTTAGGTTAGGTTAGGTTAGGTTAGGTTAGGTTAGGTTAGGTTAGGTTAGGTTAGGTTAGGTTAGGTTAGGTTAGGTTAGGTTAGGTTAGGTTAGGTTAGGTTAGGTTAGGTTAGGTTAGGTTAGGTTAGGTTAGGTTAGGTTAGGTTAGGTTAGGTTAGGTTAGGTTAGGTTAGGTTAGGTTAGGTTAGGTTAGGTTAGGTTAGGTTAGGTTAGGTTAGGTTAGGTTAGGTTAGGTTAGGTTAGGTTAGGTTAGGTTAGGTTAGGTTAGGTTAGGTTAGGTTAGGTTAGGTTAGGTTAGGTTAGGTTAGGTTAGGTTAGGTTAGGTTAGGTTAGGTTAGGTTAGGTTAGGTTAGGTTAGGTTAGGTTAGGTTAGGTTAGGTTAGGTTAGGTTAGGTTAGGTTAGGTTAGGTTAGGTTAGGTTAGGTTAGGTTAGGTTAGGTTAGGTTAGGTTAGGTTAGGTTAGGTTAGGTTAGGTTAGGTTAGGTTAGGTTAGGTTAGGTTAGGTTAGGTTAGGTTAGGTTAGGTTAGGTTAGGTTAGGTTAGGTTAGGTTAGGTTAGGTTAGGTTAGGTTAGGTTAGGTTAGGTTAGGTTAGGTTAGGTTAGGTTAGGTTAGGTTAGGTTAGGTTAGGTTAGGTTAGGTTAGGTTAGGTTAGGTTAGGTTAGGTTAGGTTAGGTTAGGTTAGGTTAGGTTAGGTTAGGTTAGGTTAGGTTAGGTTAGGTTAGGTTAGGTTAGGTTAGGTTAGGTTAGGTTAGGTTAGGTTAGGTTAGGTTAGGTTAGGTTAGGTTAGGTTAGGTTAGGTTAGGTTAGGTTAGGTTAGGTTAGGTTAGGTTAGGTTAGGTTAGGTTAGGTTAGGTTAGGTTAGGTTAGGTTAGGTTAGGTTAGGTTAGGTTAGGTTAGGTTAGGTTAGGTTAGGTTAGGTTAGGTTAGGTTAGGTTAGGTTAGGTTAGGTTAGGTTAGGTTAGGTTAGGTTAGGTTAGGTTAGGTTAGGTTAGGTTAGGTTAGGTTAGGTTAGGTTAGGTTAGGTTAGGTTAGGTTAGGTTAGGTTAGGTTAGGTTAGGTTAGGTTAGGTTAGGTTAGGTTAGGTTAGGTTAGGTTAGGTTAGGTTAGGTTAGGTTAGGTTAGGTTAGGTTAGGTTAGGTTAGGTTAGGTTAGGTTAGGTTAGGTTAGGTTAGGTTAGGTTAGGTTAGGTTAGGTTAGGTTAGGTTAGGTTAGGTTAGGTTAGGTTAGGTTAGGTTAGGTTAGGTTAGGTTAGGTTAGGTTAGGTTAGGTTAGGTTAGGTTAGGTTAGGTTAGGTTAGGTTAGGTTAGGTTAGGTTAGGTTAGGTTAGGTTAGGTTAGGTTAGGTTAGGTTAGGTTAGGTTAGGTTAGGTTAGGTTAGGTTAGAGGTTAGGTTAGGTTAGGTTAGGTTAGGTTAGGTTAGGTTAGGTTAGGTTAGGTTAGGTTAGGTTAGGTTAGGTTAGGTTAGGTTAGGTTAGGTTAGGTTAGGTTAGGTTAGGTTAGGTTAGGTTAGGTTAGGTTAGGTTAGGTTAGGTTAGGTTAGGTTAGGTTAGGTTAGGTTAGGTTAGGTTAGGTTAGGTTAGGTTAGGTTAGGTTAGGTTAGGTTAGGTTAGGTTAGGTTAGGTTAGGTTAGGTTAGGTTAGGTTAGGTTAGGTTAGGTTAGGTTAGGTTAGGTTAGGTTAGGTTAGGTTAGGTTAGGTTAGGTTAGGTTAGGTTAGGTTAGGTTAGGTTAGGTTAGGTTAGGTTAGGTTAGGTTAGGTTAGGTTAGGTTAGGTTAGGTTAGGTTAGGTTAGGTTAGGTTAGGTTAGGTTAGGTTAGGTTAGGTTAGGTTAGGTTAGGTTAGGTTAGGTTAGGTTAGGTTAGGTTAGGTTAGGTTAGGTTAGGTTAGGTTAGGTTAGGTTAGGTTAGGTTAGGTTAGGTTAGGTTAGGTTAGGTTAGGTTAGGTTAGGTTAGGTTAGGTTAGGTTAGGTTAGGTTAGGTTAGGTTAGGTTAGGTTAGGTTAGGTTAGGTTAGGTTAGGTTAGGTTAGGTTAGGTTAGGTTAGGTTAGGTTAGGTTAGGTTAGGTTAGGTTAGGTTAGGTTAGGTTAGGTTAGGTTAGGTTAGGTTAGGTTAGGTTAGGTTAGGTTAGGTTAGGTTAGGTTAGGTTAGGTTAGGTTAGGTTAGGTTAGGTTAGGTTAGGTTAGGTTAGGTTAGGTTAGGTTAGGTTAGGTTAGGTTAGGTTAGGTTAGGTTAGGTTAGGTTAGGTTAGGTTAGGTTAGGTTAGGTTAGGTTAGGTTAGGTTAGGTTAGGTTAGGTTAGGTTAGGTTAGGTTAGGTTAGGTTAGGTTAGGTTAGGTTAGGTTAGGTTAGGTTAGGTTAGGTTAGGTTAGGTTAGGTTAGGTTAGGTTAGGTTAGGTTAGGTTAGGTTAGGTTAGGTTAGGTTAGGTTAGGTTAGGTTAGGTTAGGTTAGGTTAGGTTAGGTTAGGTTAGGTTAGGTTAGGTTAGGTTAGGTTAGGTTAGGTTAGGTTAGGTTAGGTTAGGTTAGGTTAGGTTAGGTTAGGTTAGGTTAGGTTAGGTTAGGTTAGGTTAGGTTAGGTTAGGTTAGGTTAGGTTAGGTTAGGTTAGGTTAGGTTAGGTTAGGTTAGGTTAGGTTAGGTTAGGTTAGGTTAGGTTAGGTTAGGTTAGGTTAGGTTAGGTTAGGTTAGGTTAGGTTAGGTTAGGTTAGGTTAGGTTAGGTTAGGTTAGGTTAGGTTAGGTTAGGTTAGGTTAGGTTAGGTTAGGTTAGGTTAGGTTAGGTTAGGTTAGGTTAGGTTAGGTTAGGTTAGGTTAGGTTAGGTTAGGTTAGGTTAGGTTAGGTTAGGTTAGGTTAGGTTAGGTTAGGTTAGGTTAGGTTAGGTTAGGTTAGGTTAGGTTAGGTTAGGTTAGGTTAGGTTAGGTTAGGTTAGGTTAGGTTAGGTTAGGTTAGGTTAGGTTAGGTTAGGTTAGGTTAGGTTAGGTTAGGTTAGGTTAGGTTAGGTTAGGTTAGGTTAGGTTAGGTTAGGTTAGGTTAGGTTAGGTTAGGTTAGGTTAGGTTAGGTTAGGTTAGGTTAGGTTAGGTTAGGTTAGGTTAGGTTAGGTTAGGTTAGGTTAGGTTAGGTTAGGTTAGGTTAGGTTAGGTTAGGTTAGGTTAGGTTAGGTTAGGTTAGGTTAGGTTAGGTTAGGTTAGGTTAGGTTAGGTTAGGTTAGGTTAGGTTAGGTTAGGTTAGGTTAGGTTAGGTTAGGTTAGGTTAGGTTAGGTTAGGTTAGGTTAGGTTAGGTTAGGTTAGGTTAGGTTAGGTTAGGTTAGGTTAGGTTAGGTTAGGTTAGGTTAGGTTAGGTTAGGTTAGGTTAGGTTAGGTTAGGTTAGGTTAGGTTAGGTTAGGTTAGGTTAGGTTAGGTTAGGTTAGGTTAGGTTAGGTTAGGTTAGGTTAGGTTAGGTTAGGTTAGGTTAGGTTAGGTTAGGTTAGGTTAGGTTAGGTTAGGTTAGGTTAGGTTAGGTTAGGTTAGGTTAGGTTAGGTTAGGTTAGGTTAGGTTAGGTTAGGTTAGGTTAGGTTAGGTTAGGTTAGGTTAGGTTAGGTTAGGTTAGGTTAGGTTAGGTTAGGTTAGGTTAGGTTAGGTTAGGTTAGGTTAGGTTAGGTTAGGTTAGGTTAGGTTAGGTTAGGTTAGGTTAGGTTAGGTTAGGTTAGGTTAGGTTAGGTTAGGTTAGGTTAGGTTAGGTTAGGTTAGGTTAGGTTAGGTTAGGTTAGGTTAGGTTAGGTTAGGTTAGGTTAGGTTAGGTTAGGTTAGGTTAGGTTAGGTTAGGTTAGGTTAGGTTAGGTTAGGTTAGGTTAGGTTAGGTTAGGTTAGGTTAGGTTAGGTTAGGTTAGGTTAGGTTAGGTTAGGTTAGGTTAGGTTAGGTTAGGTTAGGTTAGGTTAGGTTAGGTTAGGTTAGGTTAGGTTAGGTTAGGTTAGGTTAGGTTAGGTTAGGTTAGGTTAGGTTAGGTTAGGTTAGGTTAGGTTAGGTTAGGTTAGGTTAGGTTAGGTTAGGTTAGGTTAGGTTAGGTTAGGTTAGGTTAGGTTAGGTTAGGTTAGGTTAGGTTAGGTTAGGTTAGGTTAGGTTAGGTTAGGTTAGGTTAGGTTAGGTTAGGTTAGGTTAGGTTAGGTTAGGTTAGGTTAGGTTAGGTTAGGTTAGGTTAGGTTAGGTTAGGTTAGGTTAGGTTAGGTTAGGTTAGGTTAGGTTAGGTTAGGTTAGGTTAGGTTAGGTTAGGTTAGGTTAGGTTAGGTTAGGTTAGGTTAGGTTAGGTTAGGTTAGGTTAGGTTAGGTTAGGTTAGGTTAGGTTAGGTTAGGTTAGGTTAGGTTAGGTTAGGTTAGGTTAGGTTAGGTTAGGTTAGGTTAGGTTAGGTTAGGTTAGGTTAGGTTAGGTTAGGTTAGGTTAGGTTAGGTTAGGTTAGGTTAGGTTAGGTTAGGTTAGGTTAGGTTAGGTTAGGTTAGGTTAGGTTAGGTTAGGTTAGGTTAGGTTAGGTTAGGTTAGGTTAGGTTAGGTTAGGTTAGGTTAGGTTAGGTTAGGTTAGGTTAGGTTAGGTTAGGTTAGGTTAGGTTAGGTTAGGTTAGGTTAGGTTAGGTTAGGTTAGGTTAGGTTAGGTTAGGTTAGGTTAGGTTAGGTTAGGTTAGGTTAGGTTAGGTTAGGTTAGGTTAGGTTAGGTTAGGTTAGGTTAGGTTAGGTTAGGTTAGGTTAGGTTAGGTTAGGTTAGGTTAGGTTAGGTTAGGTTAGGTTAGGTTAGGTTAGGTTAGGTTAGGTTAGGTTAGGTTAGGTTAGGTTAGGTTAGGTTAGGTTAGGTTAGGTTAGGTTAGGTTAGGTTAGGTTAGGTTAGGTTAGGTTAGGTTAGGTTAGGTTAGGTTAGGTTAGGTTAGGTTAGGTTAGGTTAGGTTAGGTTAGGTTAGGTTAGGTTAGGTTAGGTTAGGTTAGGTTAGGTTAGGTTAGGTTAGGTTAGGTTAGGTTAGGTTAGGTTAGGTTAGGTTAGGTTAGGTTAGGTTAGGTTAGGTTAGGTTAGGTTAGGTTAGGTTAGGTTAGGTTAGGTTAGGTTAGGTTAGGTTAGGTTAGGTTAGGTTAGGTTAGGTTAGGTTAGGTTAGGTTAGGTTAGGTTAGGTTAGGTTAGGTTAGGTTAGGTTAGGTTAGGTTAGGTTAGGTTAGGTTAGGTTAGGTTAGGTTAGGTTAGGTTAGGTTAGGTTAGGTTAGGTTAGGTTAGGTTAGGTTAGGTTAGGTTAGGTTAGGTTAGGTTAGGTTAGGTTAGGTTAGGTTAGGTTAGGTTAGGTTAGGTTAGGTTAGGTTAGGTTAGGTTAGGTTAGGTTAGGTTAGGTTAGGTTAGGTTAGGTTAGGTTAGGTTAGGTTAGGTTAGGTTAGGTTAGGTTAGGTTAGGTTAGGTTAGGTTAGGTTAGGTTAGGTTAGGTTAGGTTAGGTTAGGTTAGGTTAGGTTAGGTTAGGTTAGGTTAGGTTAGGTTAGGTTAGGTTAGGTTAGGTTAGGTTAGGTTAGGTTAGGTTAGGTTAGGTTAGGTTAGGTTAGGTTAGGTTAGGTTAGGTTAGGTTAGGTTAGGTTAGGTTAGGTTAGGTTAGGTTAGGTTAGGTTAGGTTAGGTTAGGTTAGGTTAGGTTAGGTTAGGTTAGGTTAGGTTAGGTTAGGTTAGGTTAGGTTAGGTTAGGTTAGGTTAGGTTAGGTTAGGTTAGGTTAGGTTAGGTTAGGTTAGGTTAGGTTAGGTTAGGTTAGGTTAGGTTAGGTTAGGTTAGGTTAGGTTAGGTTAGGTTAGGTTAGGTTAGGTTAGGTTAGGTTAGGTTAGGTTAGGTTAGGTTAGGTTAGGTTAGGTTAGGTTAGGTTAGGTTAGGTTAGGTTAGGTTAGGTTAGGTTAGGTTAGGTTAGGTTAGGTTAGGTTAGGTTAGGTTAGGTTAGGTTAGGTTAGGTTAGGTTAGGTTAGGTTAGGTTAGGTTAGGTTAGGTTAGGTTAGGTTAGGTTAGGTTAGGTTAGGTTAGGTTAGGTTAGGTTAGGTTAGGTTAGGTTAGGTTAGGTTAGGTTAGGTTAGGTTAGGTTAGGTTAGGTTAGGTTAGGTTAGGTTAGGTTAGGTTAGGTTAGGTTAGGTTAGGTTAGGTTAGGTTAGGTTAGGTTAGGTTAGGTTAGGTTAGGTTAGGTTAGGTTAGGTTAGGTTAGGTTAGGTTAGGTTAGGTTAGGTTAGGTTAGGTTAGGTTAGGTTAGGTTAGGTTAGGTTAGGTTAGGTTAGGTTAGGTTAGGTTAGGTTAGGTTAGGTTAGGTTAGGTTAGGTTAGGTTAGGTTAGGTTAGGTTAGGTTAGGTTAGGTTAGGTTAGGTTAGGTTAGGTTAGGTTAGGTTAGGTTAGGTTAGGTTAGGTTAGGTTAGGTTAGGTTAGGTTAGGTTAGGTTAGGTTAGGTTAGGTTAGGTTAGGTTAGGTTAGGTTAGGTTAGGTTAGGTTAGGTTAGGTTAGGTTAGGTTAGGTTAGGTTAGGTTAGGTTAGGTTAGGTTAGGTTAGGTTAGGTTAGGTTAGGTTAGGTTAGGTTAGGTTAGGTTAGGTTAGGTTAGGTTAGGTTAGGTTAGGTTAGGTTAGGTTAGGTTAGGTTAGGTTAGGTTAGGTTAGGTTAGGTTAGGTTAGGTTAGGTTAGGTTAGGTTAGGTTAGGTTAGGTTAGGTTAGGTTAGGTTAGGTTAGGTTAGGTTAGGTTAGGTTAGGTTAGGTTAGGTTAGGTTAGGTTAGGTTAGGTTAGGTTAGGTTAGGTTAGGTTAGGTTAGGTTAGGTTAGGTTAGGTTAGGTTAGGTTAGGTTAGGTTAGGTTAGGTTAGGTTAGGTTAGGTTAGGTTAGGTTAGGTTAGGTTAGGTTAGGTTAGGTTAGGTTAGGTTAGGTTAGGTTAGGTTAGGTTAGGTTAGGTTAGGTTAGGTTAGGTTAGGTTAGGTTAGGTTAGGTTAGGTTAGGTTAGGTTAGGTTAGGTTAGGTTAGGTTAGGTTAGGTTAGGTTAGGTTAGGTTAGGTTAGGTTAGGTTAGGTTAGGTTAGGTTAGGTTAGGTTAGGTTAGGTTAGGTTAGGTTAGGTTAGGTTAGGTTAGGTTAGGTTAGGTTAGGTTAGGTTAGGTTAGGTTAGGTTAGGTTAGGTTAGGTTAGGTTAGGTTAGGTTAGGTTAGGTTAGGTTAGGTTAGGTTAGGTTAGGTTAGGTTAGGTTAGGTTAGGTTAGGTTAGGTTAGGTTAGGTTAGGTTAGGTTAGGTTAGGTTAGGTTAGGTTAGGTTAGGTTAGGTTAGGTTAGGTTAGGTTAGGTTAGGTTAGGTTAGGTTAGGTTAGGTTAGGTTAGGTTAGGTTAGGTTAGGTTAGGTTAGGTTAGGTTAGGTTAGGTTAGGTTAGGTTAGGTTAGGTTAGGTTAGGTTAGGTTAGGTTAGGTTAGGTTAGGTTAGGTTAGGTTAGGTTAGGTTAGGTTAGGTTAGGTTAGGTTAGGTTAGGTTAGGTTAGGTTAGGTTAGGTTAGGTTAGGTTAGGTTAGGTTAGGTTAGGTTAGGTTAGGTTAGGTTAGGTTAGGTTAGGTTAGGTTAGGTTAGGTTAGGTTAGGTTAGGTTAGGTTAGGTTAGGTTAGGTTAGGTTAGGTTAGGTTAGGTTAGGTTAGGTTAGGTTAGGTTAGGTTAGGTTAGGTTAGGTTAGGTTAGGTTAGGTTAGGTTAGGTTAGGTTAGGTTAGGTTAGGTTAGGTTAGGTTAGGTTAGGTTAGGTTAGGTTAGGTTAGGTTAGGTTAGGTTAGGTTAGGTTAGGTTAGGTTAGGTTAGGTTAGGTTAGGTTAGGTTAGGTTAGGTTAGGTTAGGTTAGGTTAGGTTAGGTTAGGTTAGGTTAGGTTAGGTTAGGTTAGGTTAGGTTAGGTTAGGTTAGGTTAGGTTAGGTTAGGTTAGGTTAGGTTAGGTTAGGTTAGGTTAGGTTAGGTTAGGTTAGGTTAGGTTAGGTTAGGTTAGGTTAGGTTAGGTTAGGTTAGGTTAGGTTAGGTTAGGTTAGGTTAGGTTAGGTTAGGTTAGGTTAGGTTAGGTTAGGTTAGGTTAGGTTAGGTTAGGTTAGGTTAGGTTAGGTTAGGTTAGGTTAGGTTAGGTTAGGTTAGGTTAGGTTAGGTTAGGTTAGGTTAGGTTAGGTTAGGTTAGGTTAGGTTAGGTTAGGTTAGGTTAGGTTAGGTTAGGTTAGGTTAGGTTAGGTTAGGTTAGGTTAGGTTAGGTTAGGTTAGGTTAGGTTAGGTTAGGTTAGGTTAGGTTAGGTTAGGTTAGGTTAGGTTAGGTTAGGTTAGGTTAGGTTAGGTTAGGTTAGGTTAGGTTAGGTTAGGTTAGGTTAGGTTAGGTTAGGTTAGGTTAGGTTAGGTTAGGTTAGGTTAGGTTAGGTTAGGTTAGGTTAGGTTAGGTTAGGTTAGGTTAGGTTAGGTTAGGTTAGGTTAGGTTAGGTTAGGTTAGGTTAGGTTAGGTTAGGTTAGGTTAGGTTAGGTTAGGTTAGGTTAGGTTAGGTTAGGTTAGGTTAGGTTAGGTTAGGTTAGGTTAGGTTAGGTTAGGTTAGGTTAGGTTAGGTTAGGTTAGGTTAGGTTAGGTTAGGTTAGGTTAGGTTAGGTTAGGTTAGGTTAGGTTAGGTTAGGTTAGGTTAGGTTAGGTTAGGTTAGGTTAGGTTAGGTTAGGTTAGGTTAGGTTAGGTTAGGTTAGGTTAGGTTAGGTTAGGTTAGGTTAGGTTAGGTTAGGTTAGGTTAGGTTAGGTTAGGTTAGGTTAGGTTAGGTTAGGTTAGGTTAGGTTAGGTTAGGTTAGGTTAGGTTAGGTTAGGTTAGGTTAGGTTAGGTTAGGTTAGGTTAGGTTAGGTTAGGTTAGGTTAGGTTAGGTTAGGTTAGGTTAGGTTAGGTTAGGTTAGGTTAGGTTAGGTTAGGTTAGGTTAGGTTAGGTTAGGTTAGGTTAGGTTAGGTTAGGTTAGGTTAGGTTAGGTTAGGTTAGGTTAGGTTAGGTTAGGTTAGGTTAGGTTAGGTTAGGTTAGGTTAGGTTAGGTTAGGTT
>CATOCT010000004.1:0-87000 GCA_951640165.1 Pseudoips prasinana
CCAGGACTCGCCTCTCGGGGGCCCAAGCTGGGCACTCCTCGAGTGTATGTTGGGCCGAGTCCGGGCCGCCGCCACAATGGTGACACGACGGTGTCGCCTCTCTACCTATTCGACACAGGTACTCACCGAAGCACCCGTGTCCGGTGAGTATCTGTGTCAACCTGAAGGTTAGGCTGCCCCGTTTCCGGAGCAGCCATGCGTCAAACCACGGCAGGACCGCACCGACAGAGCGTTGGCGCGAGCCTCTCGGCAATTCAAGCCGCTCGCGCCAAATCTCTAAGGCCTGTCGGTGCGCGTCCCGCCGCACGTTTGTCCAGTCCGGTTGTTGGCCACCGGCATCCGAGCGGGCACGGACGAGATCGTAAACTCTCGCGTCCATGTCCGCCAGGATGTCCAGTGGCGGGAATCGTCCTAGTAAAGTCGCCGCCTCGAAGGAGATCGTCCGGTATCCACGGACCACTCTGATGGCAACCACCCGCTGCACGCTATTCAAAAGAGCTTTGCAGCGGGAAGCTCTCGCCAGTCTAGACGACCAGACGGGAGCACCGTAGAGGGCCATAGACCGGATAACCCCACAGTAGAGGCGGCGGACTTCTTCCCGGGGTCCCCCGAGGTTGGGCAGCAGACGCTGGAGAGCGCCCGCCGCTCCGCGAAGTCGGGGGACCAGCTGGACAAAGTGGGCGTCAAAAGCCCACCTACTGTCCAGCGTCAGCCCGAGGTATTTAAGGGTTTGCCCAACTTGGACTGCCTCACCACACACCTGAATCCGCGTGCTGGGAGGTTCCCTGCCCCGACGGAGGCTGTGGAACCAAAGCGCCTCGGTTTTATGAGGCGCTACCTGAAGGCCCAGCCCGCGGACACTGCCGACGACGCAGGCTACTCCCAGTTCGGCAAGCCGTGACATATCCGTGAAATTGCTCCCCCTGGCCAACACGAGAGTGTCATCTGCATAGCAAACGACATCTACGCCGAGGGGGAGCCTCGTCCTGAGGACCACGTCAAAAGCGAGGTTCCACAAGAGGGGTCCTAAAACAGATCCCTGTGGAACCCCGCGATCGACCTCCCTTGACATTCCCTCTCCGCCCCGAGCCGTGTACACGATGAGCCTATCGCTCAGATACGAGCTAACAATCCCCTGTAGGTAAGGGGGCACGTTGTGGTAAACCAGTGCCTCCCTTATTGCCCACCACGGGAGGGAGTTGAAGGCGTTGACAATGTCAAGACTGACAGCCATCGCCACCCCCCCCTCCCGAACGACGTCCTGTGACAGGGATTGGACCCGCCGGATTGCGTCCACCGTCGAACGACCGCGACGGAAGCCGAACTGGCAGTCCGACAGGTCAGGCCCATCCCGTGACAGGTGCCCGCTGAGACGGGCGGACACTACTCGCTCAAAGAGTTTGCCCACCTCGTCCAGAAGGCAAATGGGTCGGAACGAAGAGGGAGAGTCCGCATTTCTCCCTCTCTTTTGGATGAGGACGAGCTTGGCCTCCTTCCACTCAGACGGGAAAACCCCAAGGTGGAGGCAGCGAGAGAAGAGGCGACGCAGCTTACCGCCAAGCACCGACAGGGCCAGCACCCAGGCCCGACCTGGGATACCGTCGGGCCCAGGGGCGGTGTTTCGCGCCGCGAGTCGCCTTACTGCGCTCTCAAGCTCGTCCTCCGTCACATCCATATCTGATGTCCAGTCCGGTAGAGATCGCGGTGGAGCGACCGAGTCACCGGGCTCGGCCCTTGGGAAGAGGGTGTCTACCACTCTTCCCACGAACTCGGGGTCGAGCGTTTCGGTGAGCGGAGGGACCCATGGTCTGAGCTTGCCCATAACCATCTTGTACGGGCGCCCCCATGGATCCCTGTTGATCCCCTCGATCAGCTCCTCCCACGCCCTGGTCTTTGCCTCCTTGATGGCGAACTGGAACGCCATGGTGGCCAAGCGGTATGCTCGGTAAGCCTCTGCAATCTCGTCGGCCGAGGCACGCCGTCTCCTTCTAGTCCTAGTATAACGGCGGCGCGCAGAGACGCAGGACCCCCGTAGCCGCGCTAAGTCCGCTGACCACCAGTAAACGGAGGACCTCGTTGTCGGCCTGGCCCGGGGCATGGCGACGTCACAAATAGTGGTCATCCTTTCCCCGAACCATGCCGCCACCACCTCCGGAGAGGCTTCGTCCTCCAACTCTTCCCAATCCGCGACGAGGGCAGAAGCAAGAAGCAGATCTCTGTCTAATCGCTTCAAGGCCCATCGTCGCGGGGCGGAATTTTGTTGGCGTCCCAGTTCGCCATTTGGGCACCTGCCCGACATCTCAATGAGAATGTGCCGGTGATCTGATAGAGTTGCGAGCTCCTCAGCCACTCTCCAGCCTGACACCCTGCGCGCAGCAGGGACAGTCGCCCACGTTAGGTCGACAACCGACTCCCCCTGCCACCGCACGCAAGTACTGGTCGATCCTTGGTTGAGTAGCTGAAGATTAAGTGATGCAGCCCACTCTATCAGTGCTTCCCCTCTCAGGTCGTCACGAGCGTCCCCCCACACCCTGGAGTGTGCATTGAAGTCGCCCATGACGAACAGTGGACGTGAGAGTAGCCCCTGGATGCAGGTGCCCAGTCTGTCGATGGTGTCCTCGAAGTGGGCAAGGCCGCAGTTTGGAGAGATATAACATCCCACCACTACGGCGTCGCCCCATTCGATGACAACAAAATCTGTCCCACCATGGATGAGGCGGCAATGGAGGCCACCCGATGATTCCGCCCAGTAAATAGCGACGGAACCCCCGTCCACCCCGAACCACCTCGGGTGATCCGGGATGGAATAGGGCTCCGATATCACCGCAAGGGCAACTGACCACTCCGCGAGCGTCTGTAGCAGGAGATCCTGCGCTGCACGGCAGTGGTTTAAGTTACCCTGCAATATCTTAGATGGGGGCGGGAATTTTAGACCTCCATAGACTCCTGGCTAGCCAGCAGCGCGAACGAATTCGCTACTGGCGTAGTGGGAGGACCCCGCGGCCTCTGTGACGTCCGGTTTGTGGGAGGGAAGCACTTGCTTCCTCCCATCCTGTGTTTGCCAGCAACACCAAGGCCCGTACAGATCGGACACTTTGGTTCGCTGGCTTTGCAGTTTACGGCCATATGGCCCTGGTCGCCACAGACATAGCAGCATTTGCTGCGATCTGTGGGACTACTGCACTTGGCCTTAACGTGGCCAAACCCGAGGCATTTGTAGCACTGCAAGGGTCTAGCCTTGAGTGCCACGACCCTTGCTGCGGACCAACCCACGCACACGCGTTTGTCTGCGAGTTTATTGGCCGCCTCGAGTGGGCATCTGACCCACGCGGTGTTTAATCCCGACCGATGGGCCCGGACGGGCCCCACCTTAAAATCATTGGCGGAACAACCGACGGTACCCGCTAGGGCCACCGCAATCGCCGCGGGGGTGACGGTCTCATCTAAATCAAGAACGCGCATTTCTGCGGTCTTGACAGGACGCGAAACCCGGGCGTCCGTATCCGCCAGGACTTCCCTTAGTTTGGCCGCGAGGGCATCGGCTCTTGCGGTATTGTCGGGCCCAGGGATTCTCAGGACCAAGCCACCGTTTAAGGCTCTCTTCTGGAAGATACCACCTTCCAGTCCAAAGTCTTTGAGGCAGACCTTTTCCTTCGCCGTCCTTATTAGGTCGGCGAGAGAAGTCTCTGATCCTTCTGCCCGCGTTATTAAAACCGCTGCCGTTTTCGGTGAACGAGGGAGTTGCCTCGTTGCACCTCCGGGAGCGGTGTTTAATGTGGCCGCTGCCTTTTTGGTCTTGGCCGCGGATTTGCGACCAACGACTTTCGCCCATGTGGTCTCTCCCGCATTCGCATGCGCTGCACTAGACTGCCGGCTCCGCGAAGCGCCAGCAACCTGCGCAGGCGCAACAGGCACACCTGCTCTCTTGCGCTGCCTCTTCCTTTCCCGTTTCTTTTTCCTCTTTTCCTTATCGGAGGAGGTAGAAGGGGTCGGGATCGGCGGCGGCGCTGGAGCTTTCGGCCTTTCTGCCACCACTCCACGAGGGGTGACGGCTACAGCCTTCTTCCCAAGTGGGGGCCTGATGGCCCTTCCTGGGAAGAGCTCCGCCATGAGGGCTGCACGGAAGGAGACGAGTTTCTCCTCCATAATGGCAGCCACCTGCTCGGCGTTGGAGCCGCTCTCTCGTCCAGTGGCCTTTGGCTTAGCTGCATCCAGCTTAGAAGCCTTCCGTGGCACACTGGTCGTCGTAGCAGGATTCGCCTGGGTCACTGTGGGAGGCCCCTGACTAGAGCGCAGGGTCTCAACCTCCGCCGACAGTTTGGCGAGACGTCCCTCGAGGGAGGAGAGCTTCGAACGAAGCTCCCGGTTCTCCACCTCCAATCGCTCAGCCTCGCCCCCATACGTCCGAACGTGCAGTTCGGAGGTGGCGGCCTGCGCCTCACGCACACTTCGCCTAATGGCGTGCTTCAGCGGCCCTTGGATGTTCGAGGACCTATCCGTGGCCTTCTCCACCACAGACAGAGCCTCGAGCAGCCTAGCCCCAACATCAGCCGTAGGCTGATGTCGGAGCTCCTCCGCTATGTCTTCAACGCGGGGCAAAGATTTCTTAGCCCGCGTATTTGAAGGAGGGAGGAGAGGGTTGAGGATATCCGAAATATCCCCATCCAAGTCCCCCCCCTCGTCAATTCCTATTTTTGCCCGCACAATCTGTGTGCGAGCATTTGGAGCCACAAGGGATCTCCGCTTCCCAAGCTTCGGCCCTTCTGCCGGCAATGACACGCAGGAAGCGGCTGACTTGTCGCTTCCCACGGAATCGCTTCGAAGTACGGACTTCGAGCGTGACGGCGACCGCGAACGCAACAGCGACCGAGAAGTAGAACGCGGTCGCAGCTGCCTCCGCGGTGGAGCAGTCTCTCTGGCTCTATCAGCCAGACTCCTTTCCTCTATAGAGACTCTCACCCGCAGCTCGTTAGCTGCAGGTGAGGGTCCCTCGACACTCAAAACTGGGCACACAAAACTGGGCGTGTGCGCCCTATCCGCGACCTCCGCGGAAACATGTCCAATAGTGTCCCCCCCAGATACGGTGGGACAGCCGGGCCCAGAAGGACCCGGGAGGGATTCTCCGGCTAAGCCGGTACCCTCCTGGGGTAATGTTTTACCAGAAGACATCCTGACCTTATACCCTGTAGACCGGTTTACCCCCCGGTAGCCCCCTCGCCGGGTATGCTCAGAGGTTAAGGGTTTGCCGAATGCTATCGACCGGATTAACGCACCGGCCATTCAGCCCATCACCGTCCGACGAAGCTTAGGCTTGCGTCCTCCGCTGTCCCCTCCAGAGTGTGGAAGGGACAGCAGAGGCGTGAGATGTCGGAATATTAGCCACGGACGGTGGCTTCTCCCCATGCAAGCACAGGAAGAAGCCAGCGCCCACGCCCAGGGCACACCAATCCGAAAAATCTACCGTTCCCACCGAATATAAATATTCGAATAGGACCGATAGTCTCGGACAACGAGGAGGTTTTCCGACCACGTGCCCCAACCTAACCTAACCTTTTTTTTTTTTTTTTTTTTTTTTTTTTTTTTTTTTTTTTTGTTTGCGCTGGGAAAAAATGCGTTACGCATACCCGCCCATTGGGGGATGGACGGGTTATGTGGGACTCTCCGGCTAGCCCGGCATACCCACTAAAATAACCCAGCGGCACTCCCGCATCGTCTATTTGGAGGAGGACTGGGAAACCGGCACAGCCTTTACGTCCAGTCCCCCGCCGACGACCGCCCGCCTTTACAGCGGGGCCCGCACGCCCCTCCCTTAGTGGAGGGGCCCGGGAACGACCGTGAGTGCTCGGCCGTTCCCACCCGACGAGGGTGGTGATTAGTGCAATGCGAGCGAAGGCGCCCCCGCGCCTGTCGCCCGCTAATCACCACCAGAAGGAGGGAGGCGACGATCGTACAACCGCCGTCTCCTACCCCTTCTTCGCCTGCGGAGCGGCGGCGCGAGAGGATCATCCTCCCGCGCACGCTCCGCCGCCTCCTTTTGCGACATGACAACCTCGCAAAAGGAGGCAACCGCCGCCCAAGCCTGCTCACTCCCCAGCATGGAGTTCACCACACTGGGAAGTGAGAGGTCCAACCCGACTATGTCGGTCAGGGCACGACGCAGCTCAGCCCAGGCTGGGCACACCTCGAGGGTGTGCTGCGCCGTGTCCTCCGCGGCTCCACAGTCGTGGCACGCCGGGGTTTCCTCCCTCTGGATCCGATGCAGGTGCGTTCCGAAGCAGCCATGCCCGGACAACACCTGCACCAGACGGAAAGAGAGGAAACCGTGGGGGCGCCCGAGCCAATCCCGCAGGACTGGACCGAGCGCGTCCAACGTCCGGCGTCCAAAGGTGGCGGAGGCGAGGTCCCGTGTCCAGTGAAGGACGATTGCGTCCCTCGCCTCCCGCCGCACGGCCTCCCGCTCTTGCGCGGCGGGGCGCTCACCCAGCGCCCTACGCCGCGCCGTCCACTCGTAGACTCTGGCGAGCACCCATGCCTCCAATTCCCATGGAGGGGTGCCGGCCAGAGCGCACGCCGCCGCGAAGCCCACCGAGCGGTAGGCTCGCGCCACCCGCTGTGCAATGGCCCGTTGGGGCCTGCGGATGGCGGTTGCATTCTCCCTCCTGTGGAGGGAGTCCGCCCAGATGGGAGCCCCATATAGGGCCATGCTTTTGAGGATGCCGGCATAGAGGCGCCGGCATCGCTCCTTGGGCCCGCCCAGGTTCGGGAGGAGCCATGAGAGGGCGTCCGCGGCTTTTAGCAGGCGCGTCGACAGCGCGCTGAAGTGCGGGCCGAAGCGCCACCTGCTGTCCAGCACGAGGCCCAGATACTTCATCTGGGCCCCGACCCCTATCCGGACGCCCTCCACCACAATGTGGGCGTCTGGAGGGCAGCGCTGCCGAGGCCCGTGAAAGAACACGGCCTCGGTCTTGTTCAGCGCCACCCTCAATCCAAGCTGGCGGATCCTACCTGACACTAAGGATCCGCCAGCTGAGGCCAGACAGGCCGCCTCCCTAAAGTCCCTCCCCCGGGCAACGAGGAGAGTGTCATCCGCATAGCAGATGACACTCGTGCCCTGGAGGAGGGTGCCCCGCAGGAGCCAATCGAATCCGATGTTCCACAAGAGGGGCCCTAGCACCGAACCCTGTGGAACACCGGACTCCGCGCCGTAGCGCCTGATCCTGGCCGTCCTGTCCGCCAGGAGGACCTCCCGGTCCTCCAGGTAGTTGGCCAGGATCACCCGCAGATATTGGGGCACTCCGTGGTACCGGAGTGCCTCCAATATGGTCGAGTGGGGCACGGAGTTGAAGGCGTTGGCGATGTCGAACGACACCGCCAACACTCCGTCCCCAGCCTCGACCGCCTCCTGCACTTGGCCCCTGAGTAGGGCCACCGCGTCGACCGTCGAACGCCCTTGTCGAAACCCGAACTGGGCGTCCGACAGGTCCGGCCCTACCTCCCGCAACTGGCTATTAAGCCGGGTGGCGATGATCCCCTCGAACAATTTACCGACCTCATCAAGCAGAACGATGGGCCGGTATGCCGAGGGGGAGTCCACCGGGCGTCCCTCTTTCCGGAGCAGGCAAAGCTGCCCCTCCTTCCAGAGCTTCGGGAACCTCCCAGCCGTCAGACACGCGCTGAAGAGGTCCCGAAAACCTAACCTAACCTAACCTAACCTAACCTAACCTTTTTTTTTTTTTTTTTTTTTTTGATAAGGCAGGGGGAATGCTAATGCATGCCACCCGCAAAAAGTGTCTGCGGGTGGGTATGTCGGACTCGCACCGACTAAACCTAACCTGCCGTGGACTTCTTCTGGCGCCTGATAGGGGGAGCCCCGGGAACGCGGGTATGCTGCTCCGGTGCCCCCCTTTTTGCGCCGTGTCCCAGATGGTCGGGACACGCACCCGGGGAGAGCTGTGGGTTGCCCTCCCCATTTTGCCGACTCCTGCCAGTACGGCACAGCGACTGCGCCACAAACAGTTCGCTGTCTTCCCGGGGCTGCTTGCACGTGGCGGCAGTAGAGGACACTTCTCATACTGCCACCGCAACCCCGAGGGGAGTAGGGCTAACGGCTGCCGCCGCCGCCCCGACGCCTCCTCCGTCTACGAGCGGGGTCGGCTCGCTCCCGATCCCGCTCGGCGGCCTCCTTCTGGAGCATGACTGCTTCGCAGAAGGAGACCACGGCGTCCCATGTGGTGGAGTCGCCTGCCAGCATCGCATATACGACTGCCGGCGGCGAAAGATCCCGTCCGATCTCAGCGACCAGGACTCGCCTCTCGACCTCCCAGGCCGGGCACTCTTCTAGAGTGTGTTGGGCTGAGTCCAGGTCGCTACCGCAGTGGTGACACTGTGTCGTCGCTTCTCGGCCGATCCGACTCAGGTACTCACCGAAACACCCGTGTCCGGTGAGTATCTGAGTCAGTCTGTAGGTGACGTTACCCTCCCTCCCCCCCATCCAGGCTTCGAGGTAAGGCAGGATGGCACCGACGGCACGCTGGCGCGCGTTCCGCGGCAATTCTAGCCGCGCGCGCCACTGTACAAGTACGCGCCGGTGTGCTTCCCGCCTGTAGGCAACGAGCGTCTGCTCTGGCGCCTCACCGCTCTCCCGGCGGACGCGGATTTCGGTGAAGACCGTCGCGTCGACTGCCGCCAGGAGATCAAACGGCGGGAGGCGAGCCAGGAGTGTCGCCGCCTCAAAGGATATCGTCCGATATCCTCGTGCGATCCGGATGGCCACCACACGCTGCAGGCTGTTCAAGATAGCTCTGCAGCGGGAGGCGCCCGTCAGGCGTTCAGACCAGACGGGCGCCCCATAAAGGACCATGGATCGCACGACACCTCCGTAGAGGCGGCGAACTTCTTCCCTGGGACCCCCGAGGTTTGGTAAGAGCCGGTGCAACGCTCCGGTTACCCGGCGCACTCGGGGGGCCAGACGCTCGAAATGCTCCTCGAAGCCCCATCGGCTGTCTAGGGTGAGGCCCAGGTACTTCATGTACCGCCCCACCCTGACCTCTGCGTCACCTACACGCATCGACGTACTGGGTGGTTCCTCCCTACGGCGTAAGCCGTGGAACCATAGCGCCTCGGTCTTGTGAGGCGCTACCCGAAGGCCCAGTCTCGTTATGGCCGCGACGACACACGCGACACCGAGTTCGGCGAGCCGTACCGCCCGCTGGAAACTTACCTCCCGGGCTATGACGAGCGTGTCGTCCGCATAGCAGACGACGCTCACCCCGGGAGGGAGGCTTATCCTCAGGACCGCATCGTACGCGAGGCTCCATAGCAGAGGTCCTAACACGGACCCCTGAGGAACCCCGCAGGAGAGCTCCCTCTGGATCTCAATCCCGTTCCGACCGACGAATTGAATCGTCCTGTCGCGCAAATATGCCCCGACTATACCACGGAGATAGGGAGGCACGTTATGATAGACCAGTGCCTCCCGTATCGCCCGCCAGGGGACGGAGTTGAAGGCGTTGACGGTGTCTAAGCTCACCGCCAACGCCACCCCCCCCGCCAGAACGGCGGGCTCCGACAGGGCGCGGACGCGATTGATCGCGTCCAGCGTCGAACGTCCCTGCCGGAATCCGAACTGGCTGTCCGATAAGTCGGGGCCAACGCGCGACAGATGCTCGCTGAGACGGGCGGCTATGACACGCTCGAAGAGCTTGCCCGCCTCGTCCAGCAAGCATATTGGTCGGAACGCCGAGGGAGAATCGGCGGTCCTGCCCGGCTTGCTCAAGAGCACTAGCCTTGCCTCTTTCCAGCAGGTGGGGAACACGGTACTACGGAGGCAGCTGGTGAACAGTTGCCTCAACCGGTCCCCCAGGACTGCCAGGGCGCAAACCCACGCCCTGCCCGGTATCCCATCCGGGCCAGGGGCGGTGTTACGGGCCGCAAGTCGCCGTACTGCTCGGTCCAACTCCCCCTCCGTCACCTCCAACTGGTCGTCCCAATCATGGTACGACGGTGACGGGGGGTCCGAGGGACTGTCCTGGACCCTAGGGAAGAGGGTGTCCACCACCCTCCTCAGGAAGTCCGGGTCCAGGGTACACGTCAACGGAGGGACCCACGGTCTGAGCTTGCCCAGTACCATTTTGTACGGGCGCCCCCATGGGTCCCTATCCAGTCCCTCGATGAGCTCGTTCCAGGACCGAGCTTTGGCTTCCGCTATCGCGATGGATAGCGCCTTGACGGCGACTTGATACGCCCTGTGCGCTCCGGCAGCCTCTTCGGCATTGGCTCGCCTCCTCCGACGGGCCCGCTGGTTTCGGCGACGCGCTGCGACGTACTCCGAACGGAGTCGCGCGATTTCGGCCGACCACCAATACTGCGAGCCTCGTCTGTCACCCGGGCGGGTCCGGGGCATCGACGTGTCGCAGATGCGAGACATGATGCCCCGGAACCAGCCCGCCTGCGAATTGGGATCGGACGGGATCCTCTCTCCACCTTCACTCGCCCCCCAGGCGATGGCGACGGCGGCAGCCGTCAACATGTCGCGGTCCAAGCGGCGTAGGCACCAGCGCCGTGGCGGGACAACACTGCTGCGGTCGGGGCCGCCTCGGGGCGGACGGAAGGCCACGCTGAACACAATGTGTCTGTGATCCGACAGCGTGGCTATTTCCTCCGCAACTCTCCACCCCGAGACCAGGTGCATGGCCGAGGGAGTCGCCCACGTCAAGTCGACGATCGACTCCCCCTGCCATCGCACACAGGTGCTGACTGAACCCCGATTTAAAAGACGGAGGTCCAGTCCGGCGGCCCATTCCAGCAGTGACTCCCCTCGGACGTCGTCCCGGGCATCGCCCCACTCACTAGAGTGAGCGTTGAAATCGCCCAGGACGAGTACCGGACGGGACTGGTAAGAGCTAATATGGCTCGTTAGCCCGTCCAGGTACGCCTCAAAATTTGCGAGGCCGCAATTCGGGGAGATGTAGCAGCCCACCACGACTGCTGGTCCCCACTCCACGACGACGAATCCGGGCCCCTTGGCCAGGAGTGTGCAATGGGGGTCACGTTCCCCCCCTGCCCAGTAAATGGCGACGAGGCCCCCATCCGCCCCGAACCAACGAGGGTGGTCGGGAACGGAGTGAGGCTCCGCCACTATCGCTAGGGCAACCGAACGCTCAGCAATCGTCTGCGCAAGAAGAGCTTGCGCAGCGATGCAGGCGTTCAGGTTGCCCTGCAAAATAAGTTGGGGGGGAAAGAATTTTAGACCTCCATGGACACCCCATCGGGGCCAGAGCCCGGATCGTTGGACCGCGACGATGCGGGAGCGGACGTGGCAGGACGTCCCGCTCCCTTCCTCTTCGGTGGCGTACACCTACCGCTGCCCAGGCGATGGTTTGCCGGCCTGCCAAGGTCGGCGCACACTACACAGTGAGGGGCGCGCGCCGTGCATTCCTTCGCCTTGTGGCCCTGTTGGCCACAGACGAAGCACGACGCGCTCCGGTCGCACCCTGTGCACCGGGCCCTGACGTGCCCCTTCTCCAGGCAGCGGTAGCACTGGAGAGCTCTGGGTGGAAGCGCCACCACCCGGACCGACATCCAGCCCACTAGCACTCGGCCGATTGCCGCTAACTTGCGGGCGGCCACTAGTGGGCACCGAACCCACACCGATCCCAAGCCCGACGGGGAAAACCGAATTTCGCCGACTTTTACGTCGGCGACGGAACATCCTCCCGCCGTGGCTAAGGTTTCAGCCACTTCGGTGGGGTCGGCGGAGTCGTCCAGGTCCATCACCCGGAGCTCTCCCATTGCGACTGGGTGCGCCACCACTGCACCCGTCTCCAGTAAGGCCTCCTTTAGCCGAGAGGCTAGAGCCTCTGCCTTCGCGGACCCCTCTGGACCAGGGATCCTCAAAATGAGGCCCCCGGTCAGGGCCCTCTTAGGGCGAAGGCCCGCCTCCAAGCCAAGGTCCTTTAACTGGACCTTGGTCCTCGCCACCTTCATGACCTCAGCCATGGTAGTGGCCGAGGTCGATGGTAGATTGATCGTAACTGCCGCGGACGGTGGAGGTCGCGGCAGCCCGATCGGCTTCTTTGGAGGCGGAGGTGGCGGTGGCCGATTCTGCCGGGCAGCCTTTGCCCTGGCCTTTCGGCCAACCACCTGGGCCCATGAGCCCTCGGCGGGTGGCGGCGGCGCAGTCGGCGCCGGCCTTGCCGTGGCCCGAGCCGCAGCAGCTTCTGCAGCGGCAGCCCGTTGTTTTCGCCCACCCCGCTTCGCGGTGGGTGGCACCTGGGGCGGCGCTGCGCTCCCAGCGAGCGGCGGGCGGATGGCTCTGCCCGGGAAGATCTCCGATATGATATCTTGGCGCATCTGGACTAAGCGCTGTTCCCAGATGCGCCCCATTTCTCCTATTTTGCGGTCTAGGAGGACCGCAATCTTCTCTGTTGACGAGACTGTTAGATCTTCCCGGGCTGCGACAGAGGGAGGAGCGCCAACACTGCTCCTCCGCTGTTCCAGGGCCGAAGGTGCCATTTGCCTGCCGGCTCGCGGCGGCGACGGACTCGGCAACGGTGGCTGAGATGGTGACGACGGAGGACACCGAAAAGAATGCGACGGCCGGGGCGGTGACTGCAACGGCGGAAAAGCCCCGATCTCACGACTGCGCAGCTCTGCCATCTCCGCGGACATGGCAGCCACTCGCGCCTCCAAAGAGGCCAGCTGGGAGCGCAGCCGCTGGTTTTCCAGCTCGAGTGAGCTCCCACCGGTCCTCTCGTGCAACTCGGCGGCGGCCGCCTGGGCTTTCCGCGCCGCAAGTCGCAGGACACGCACGAAGTTACCCTTCAGGTTTCGGGACGTGTCCGCCACCTTCTCCACCGCCGCCAGCGACTCCTGGATCACTGCACCCAGGTCGGCTGTCGGCTGCTGTCGAAGCTCCTCAGCCAGATCCTCGACCCGGGGCAGTCTGCTTTTATTCTTGGAGTTTACTGGACCCTGAGTGGGGTCCAGTATAAACGCCAAGTCCACGTCCTCACTGTCGTCCTCAGCCGCATCCACACTTATTTTAGGGCGAAGCACTCTGTTTCCGCTTTGCCCGGCAGGGTTACCTCGTTTACGGGTACCCTCGCGGCTGAACACCGATTCCATAGAAACCGCGGACCTGAGTGAGCAATCGCTCTCTGTGTCCGCGGCCTGTTCCCGCGATGTCCCAGGAACCGGAGTGGCCGGGCGGGATAAAGTCGCCCTGGTTTTCTTTTTTGAGGTAGCCTTAGCTACCTTGTCCTCCTCTGCTATGAGGCGCACACCAGGCACACCTGCTAGCTCCTCAGGTGTTAAGGAAATCACCTTAACAATAGGTTGGGCACTATCTTTACTTTTGCTAGCCATGAAAAATCTTAATTGGCGTTCACCAACCCAATTCCCCACCCTCCACCGAGCCCTCAAAGGGGATGCTTCATAAGCACCAGGGATATTGGGCGGTATAGCCATGGGATTATGCCAATCTGCGAGACCTCCAACGCGAACCGATACTGGACAGCCCAAAGTCCAGCACGGCGCGCGCCTTCGTCTGCAGACCGGCACACGGCGCCAGCCCAGACGCCACCTGCAGTTACGCCTACCCATGGCTAGCCTTGACGGCCGTCCGACCGGACGTCGCAGCCGATTGATCGGGGCCCGGCTAGACCCCGACCGCCCGTGTAAGGGGAAATCCGGACCAAAGAGGCGTGTTGCGGGTGAGGGATAACTACTGCCCGACCCCTCACCAGCTCAACCCCCAGGACTCCTTCATCCCCCCGTACGGGTCCCCGCGCACGGCACAAACACGCGGGTGGTCGTTGCGGAATTCCTACCATGCATGGATGATGCATGGAAGGTCCGCCAAGATACGACCACAGGATCTTGGCAGATTCCGCCCCCCCCCCCCCTGTGTCGGAATATTAGCCACAAGCAGTAACCCTTTCACGTGGGACTAATCCCATTACGAGAAACGATTACTACCTGCGCCCGGCGTGCACCGTCCCATAAACTTCTGTTCCCACCGAATATGAATATTCGAATGGGACCAGTAGTCTTGGGCTCGCGAGGAGGTTTTCCGACCTAGCACGCCAACCTAACCTTTTTTTTTTTTTTTTTTTTTTTTTTTTTTTTTTGTTTGCGCTGGGAAAAAATGCGTTACGCATACCCGCCCATTGGGGGATGGACGGGTTATGTGGGACTCTCCGGCTACTCCGGCATACCCACTAAAATAACCCAGCGGCACTCCCGCATCGTCTGTGTGGAGGAGGACTGGGAAACCGGCACAGCCTTTACGTCCAGTCCCCCACCGACGACCGCCCGCCTTTACAGCGGGGCCCGCACGCCCCTCCCTAAGTGGAGGGGCCCGGGAACGACCGTGAGTGCTCGGCCGTTCCCGCCCGACGTGGGTGGTGATCAGTGCAATGCGAGCGAAGGCGCCCCCGCGCCTGTCGCCCGCTAATCACCACCAGAAGGAGGGAGGCGACGATCGTACAACCGCCGTCTCCCACCCCTTCTCCGCCTGCGGAGCGGCGGCGCGAGAGGATCATCCTCCCGCGCGCGCTCCGCCGCCTCCTTTTGCGACATGACATCCTCGCAAAAGGAGGCAACCGCCGCCCAAGCCTCCTCACTCCCCAGCATGGAGTTGACCACACTGGGAAGTGAGAGGTCCTGCCCGACCACATCTGTCAGGGCACGGCGCAGCTCAGCCCAGGCTGGGCACACCTCGAGGGTGTGCTGCGCCGTGTCCTCCACGGCTCCACACTCGTGGCACGCCGGGGTTTCCTCCCTCCGAATCCGGTGCAGGTGCGTTCCGAAACAGCCATGTCCGGACAACACCTGCACTAGACGGAACGAGAGGAAACCGTGGGGGCGCTCGAGCCAGTCCCGCAGGACTGGACAAAGCGCGTCCAGCGTCCGGCGTCCAAATGTGGCGGAGGCGAGGTCCCGTGTCCAGTGTAGGACGATTGCGTCCCTCGCCTCCCGCCGCACGGCATCCCGCTCTTGCGCGGCGGGGCGCTCACCCAGCGCCCTACGCCGCGCCGCCCATTCGTACACTCTGGCGAGCACCCATGCCTCCAATTCCCAGGGAGGGGTGCCGGCCAGAGCGCACGCCGCCGCAAAGCCCACTGAGCGGTAGGCTCTCGCCACCCGCTGTGCAATGGCCCGTTGGGGCCTGCGGATGGCGGTTGCATTCTCCCTCCTGTGGAGGGAGTCCGCCCAGATGGGTGCCCCATATAGGGCCATACTCTTGAGGATGCCGGCATAGAGGCGCCGGCATCGCTCCTTGGGCCCTCCCAGGTTTGGGAGGAGCCATGAGAGGGCGTCCGCGGCTTTCAGCAGGCGCGTCGACAGCCCGCTAAAGTGCGGGCCGAAGCGCCACCTGCTGTCCAGCACGAGGCCCAGATACTTCATCTGGGCCCCGACCCCTATCCGGACGCCCTCCACCACGATGTGGGCGTCAGGAGGGCAGCGCTGCCGAGGCCCGTGAAAGAACACGGCCTCGGTCTTGTTCAGCGCTACCCTCAAACCGAGCTGGCGGATCCTACCTGCCACTAAGGATCCGCCAGCCGAGGCCAGACAGGCCGCCTCTCCAAAGTCCCTCCCCCGGGCAACGAGGAGAGTGTCATCCGCGTAGCAGATGACACTCGTGCCCTGGAGGAGGGTGCCGCGCAGCAGCCAATCGAATCCGATGTTCCACAAGAGGGGCCCTAGCACCGAACCCTGTGGAACACCGGACTCCGCGCCGTAGCGCCTGATCCTGGCCGTCCTGTCCGCCAGGAGGACCTCCCGGTCCTCCAGGTAGTTGGCCAGGATCGCCCGCAGATATTGGGGCACTCCGTGGTACCGGAGTGCCTCCAATATGGTCGAGTGGGGCACGGAGTTGAAGGCGTTGGCGATGTCGAACGACACCGCCAACACTCCGTCCCCAGCCTCGACCGCCTCCCGCACCTGGCCCCTGAGTAGGGCCAACGCGTCGACCGTCGAACGCCCCTGTCGGAACCCGAACTGGGCGTCCGACAGGTCCGGCCCTACCTCCCGCAAATGGCTGTTAAGCCGGGTGGCGAGTATCCCCTCGAACAGTTTACCGACCTCATCCAGCAGAACGATGGGCCGGTATGCCGAGGGGGAGTCCACCGGGCGTCCCTCCTTCCGGAGAAGGCACAATTTGCCTTCCTTCCATGGCTTCGGGAACCTCCCAGCCATCAAGCACGCGCTGAAGAGGTCCCGAAGCCTTTCCTCCATGAGGGACGCCGCGATGGCCACCACCCGTGCGGGGACGCCGTCCGGTCCAGGGGCCGTCTTCTTCGCGCGGAGAGGCAGAACCCCCGCGCGAACTTCCTCCGCCGACACTGGAGGGACCTCCTCCGCCGGCGAAGCCGCCACCCCCCCCAGTGGGGGGTTCATCGTTGGTGGGGTGAATTCGGTCCTGCGCGGAAACAGTGACCGAACCACCCCATCCAGCAACGCCGGCTCTAGGGTCTCCGCTAATGGGGGACCATATGGACGCAGCTGGCTCCGCGCCTGCTTATACGGCCTCCCAAACGGATCCCTATCGAGTCCCTCCAGCATCTCGGCCTTTGCCGAGTCTTCGGCGGCGCACATTGCCGTCTTGAGGACCGTCTTTGCCTCCATGTAAGAGGCGTAGAGGCGGTCCTCCTCAGCCTGACATCGGCTGGTGCGCCGCCGACTCCGCGTGTAGGCCCTCCTGGCCTCCAC
Organism: Pseudoips prasinana; assembly: GCA_951640165.1. Taxonomy (NCBI): domain Eukaryota; kingdom Metazoa; phylum Arthropoda; class Insecta; order Lepidoptera; family Nolidae; genus Pseudoips; species Pseudoips prasinana. The sequence continues at coordinate 16,714 of CATOCT010000004.1, forward strand.
GCACGCGGCCCGTAGCGCCGCCAGCTCCCCCGTCCACCAATAAACGGCGCGACGGGGAGGCGGACGGCGAGACCGAGGCATGCTGGAGTTGCACACCTCGGTCAGGGACCTCCGCAGCTGGACCGCTGCGGCGTCCACGTCCGTCACCTCCACAGGGGGCGAGAGCCAGTCCTCGAGGAACGCTGCCTCCAGGGCTGCCTCCCGGTCCAGGCGGGTGAGAGCCCACCGCGGGAAGGGAGATTGGCCCGAGCGGGCCATCCCCCGCGGGCTCTGGGTGGAGATGTCGAACCGCACATATCGGTGGTCCGACAGGGTCTCCACCATCTCCACCCGCCAGTTCACGACGCGTGTGGCTAGCACAGGGGTGGCGAACGACACGTCCACCACTGACCCTCCCTGTTGCCGCACACACGTGTGAACATCCCCCCTGTTCAGGAGGGACACGCCGCACGAAGCCGACCAAAATTCGACGGCGCGCCCCCGGACGTTGCAGGACGCCGCTGGGTTTCCCCAGGCCACCGACTTGGCGTTCAGGTCGCCTAACACCATTACCTGGCGTGGCGCCGCCCTCCCGACGACTGCCGTAAGGACCTCGAGAAAATTCTCGAAGTCCCTTAGAGGGCGGTTTGGGGAGAAATAGACCCCGACCAGGGCTATTTCTCCCCACGCGGCGGCCACGTATCCCGGACCCCTCTCTAAAAGCGAGAGGGGAGGGGAGTCCGTGGCAGGCCGCGACACCAACGCCACCAAGCCGTCTCGATCACCCAGCCAACGGCCAGGTACCGAGTACGGCTCGGCGACCACCGCCACGTCCACCAACCACTCGGCCACAGTCTGCATGAGCAGATCCTGTGCCGCTCTGCAGTGGTTGGTGTTCGCCTGGAGGATGCGATGTTCGACCCTACCCATTAGTCGGTCATCGCACCCCCCTCCTCCACAGCCGCTGAGGTCCCAGCCACTGGGACGGCGGTGGCAACGACAGGCCGGGTCGGCGCCTGTACTTTCCCCTTCTTAAGGGGAGGACTGCAGTTCCTCCCCTTCATTATGTGGCCCGCAGGGCGGCCACTGGCGGCACAGACCGTGCAGTGCGGCGTGGCGGCATTGCAGGAGGCGGCTTTGTGCCCCTCCTTGCCGCAGCGGTAGCAGCTGTCCGTCCTGTCGACACTGGACGAACAGAGGGCCCGGGTGTGGCCGATGCCGAAGCACCGGTAACACCTCAGCGGCAGGACCTCAAGGGCCCGGACCGCCGCCGAGCTGAACCCGACGGCGAGCCGTCCCTTCTCGAGGACGGCTTTGGCAGCGGCGACTGGGCACTCCAGGCGAATTGCGCCCATGCCGCCGCGCCCGGGCCTGATGCCCCCGCCTTGTACCGCTGCGACTTCGCAGCCCCCTATGGCTGCGATTGCTGCCACCACCTCCTCCTTGGTGACGGAGTCGTCGAGATCCGTCACCTCAATGGCCGCTGACTTTACCGGCCTGGCCACCTTCGCCGAGTCTGCGATGACCTCTTGCAGCTTAGCTGCGAAGAGGTCCGCGTTTTTGCCGCCCTCGGCCCCCGGGAACTCGAAAATTCGAGCCCCAGCTTGTGTCCGGCGGCATGACACTTTGCCGATGCCCAGTTTCGTGGGATCGGCGTTTGCACGCGCCCGCACCATTATGGAGGCGTATGTCTGGCCTCGCTCCGCAGCCTCCGCGGTGAGCGTCACCACGACGGCCGCGGTCTTGGGAGGAACCAGTTTCCTCTTTGCTCCGGCTTGGGGGGAACTCTTTCCCTTCCCCTTTCCCGTGCCAGTCGACTGACCAGCAGGGGTGGTGGCGGGGACGGCTGGGGCTGGAGGGGTTCTCTTCCCCTTCCCTTTCCCTTTGCCAGTCGGCTGCGACTGGCTGGGAGTGGTGGTAGCGGGAACGGCAGGGACGACAGCTGCCGTCCTTTTGCCCTTGCCCTTCCCGTTACCGACCACCTTCGTCCAGCCCTGCTGGCTGGTCGGGGTGGTAGAGGGGAGAAGGGCGTCCTCCGTCTGGGACGAAGGCACCGGCTCCTTTTGCCTCCTGTCCGCCGCAAGCGGCGGCCGGACGACTTTCTCCGGCAAGAGCCGGTCCTCAATGCCTGCCAGGCAGGCTCTAACAAACGCCCTCTCCTCCACCATGACCTTGCGGAGGATATCCTCAAGGCCGGAGGAGGGGGCGAGGCCCTCTGCCGCAGGTCTGGGCTCGGCTTGGGATGGCCGGGCCGTGGCTTCAGCCAGCTTTTGGTGCAGCTGGCTTACCTCCTGCTGCAGGCGATCCACTTTCGCCTGCAGCTGCCGCGATTCATCGCTGGCCTTGCGGTTGACCAGCTCCGCGACGATGCCGCACATGCTGGCGGCCCGGCATTTGAGGGACTTTTGAAAAGTCCCTTTTAGGTGGGAGGACTTGGTGGCGACCTGGACGATTACCTCCTCGTCCTCTAATGCCATCCGCTCTAGTTCGGCCAGAGAGTGGTCCGCGTACAGAACGCGGGACGCTCCGTATCCCGATTTGGCACGGGCGGCGCGCGCCCGTTCCTCCCTGGCCGCTACCTGCTCCTCCAGGTCTTGCTGGAGCTGCTCCCGCCTGGTGAGGTCCAACTCGCGCTGGGCGTCTACCAAACCCACGTCGTGGGTATCCGCTGTTATTGCCAACTTCTTACGCCAACCTAACCTAACCTTTTTTTTTTTTTTTTTTTTTTTTTTTTTTTTTTTTTTTTTTTTTTTTTTTTTGTTTGCGCTGGGAAAAAATGCGTTACGCATACCCGCCCATTGGGGGATGGACGGGTTATGTGGGACTCTCCGGCTATTCCGGCATACCCACTAAAATAACCCAGCGGCACTCCCGCATCGTCTGTGTGGAGGAGGACTGGGAAACCGGCACAGCCTTTACGTCCAGTCCCCCACCGACGACCGCCCGCCTTTACAGCGGGGCCCGCACGCCCCTCCCTAAGTGGAGGGGCCCGGGAACGACCGTGAGTGCTCGGCCGTTCCCGCCCGACGATGGTGGCGATTTGTGCAATGCGAGCGAAGGCGCCCCCGCGCCTGTCGCCCGCTAATCACCACCAGAAGGAGGGAGGCGACGATCGTACAACCGCCGTCTCCCACCCCTTCTTCGCCTGCGGAGCGGCGGCGCGAGAGGATCATCCTCCCGCGCGCGCTCCGCCGCCTCCTTTTGCGACATGACATTCTCGCAAAAGGAGGCAACCGCCGCCCAAGCCTCCTCACTCCCCAGCATGGAGTTCACCACACTGGGAAGTGAGAGGTCCATTCCGACCACATCTGTCAGGGCACGGCGCAGCTCAGCCCAGGCTGGGCACACCTCGAGGGTGTGCTGCGCCGTGTCCTCCGCGGCTCCACAGTCGTGGCACGCCGGGGTTTCCTCCCTCTGGATCCGATGCAGGTGCGTTCCGAAGCAGCCATGCCCGGACAACACCTGCACCAGACGGAAAGAGAGGAAACCGTGGGGGCGCTCGAGCCAGTCCCGCAGGACTGGACCGAGCGCGTCCAGCGTCCGGCGTCCAAATGTGGCGGAGGCGAGGTCCCGTGTCCAGTGTAGGACGATTGCGTCCCTCGCCTCCCGCCGCACGGCATCCCGCTCTTGCGCGGCGGGGCGCTCACCCAGCGCCCTACGCCGCGCCGCCCATTCGTACACTCTGGCGAGCACCCATGCCTCCAATTCCCATGGAGGGGTGCCGGCCAGAGCGCACGCCGCCGCGAAGCCCACTGAGCGGTAGGCTCTCGCCACCCGCTGTGCAATGGCCCGTTGGGGCCTGCGGATGGCGGTTGCATTCTCCCTCCTGTGGAGGGAGTCCGCCCAGATGGGTGCCCCATACAGGGCCATACTCTTGAGGATGCCGGCATAGAGGCGCCGGCATCGCTCCTTGGGCCCTCCCAGGTTTGGGAGGAGCCACGAGAGGGCGTCCGCGGCTTTCAGCAGGCGCGTCGACAGCCCGCTAAAGTGCGGGCCGAAGCGCCACCTGCTGTCCAGCACGAGGCCCAGATACTTCATCTGGGCCCCGACCCCTATCCGGACGCCCTCCACCACAATGTGGGCGTCTGGAGGGCAGCGCTGCCGAGGCCCGTGAAAGAACACGGCCTCGGTCTTGTTCAGCGCCACCCTCAATCCAAGCTGGCGGATCCTACTTGCCACTAAGGATCCGCCAGCTGAGGCCAGACAGGCCGCCTCCCTAAAGTCCCTCCCCCGGGCAACGAGGAGAGTGTCATCTGCGTAGCAGATGACACTCGTGCCCTGGAGGAGGGTGCCGCGCAGCAGCCAATCGAATCCGATGTTCCACAAGAGAGGTCCTAGCACCGAACCCTGTGGAACACCGGACTCCGCGCCGTAGCGCCTGATCCTGGCCGTCCTGTCCGCCAGGAGGACCTCCCGGTCCTCCAGGTAGTTGGCCAGGATCGCCCGCAGATATTGGGGCACTCCGTGGTACCGGAGTGCCTCCAATATGGTCGAGTGGGGCACGGAGTTGAACGCGTTGGCGATGTCGAACGACACCGCCAACACTCCGTCCCCAGCTCCGACCGCCTCCTGCACTTGGCCCCTGAGCAGGGCCACCGCATCGACCGTCGAACGCCCCTGTCGAAACCCGAACTGGGCGTCCGACAGGTCCGGCCCTACCTCCCGCAAATGGCTGTTAAGCCGGGTGGCTAGGATCCCCTCGAACAGTTTACCGACCTCATCGAGCAGAACGATGGGCCGGTATGCCGAGGGGGATTCCACCGGGCGTCCCTCCTTCCGGAGCAGGCAAAGCTGCCCCTCCTTCCATAGTTTCGGGAACCTCCCAGCCGTCAGGCACGCGCTGAAGAGGTCCCGAAACCTCTGCTCCATTAGGGACGCCGCGATGGCCACCACCCGTGCGGGGACGCCATCCGGTCCAGGGGCCGTCTTTTTCGCGCGGAGGGAAAGAACCCCCGCGCCAAATTCCTCCGCCGAAACCGGAGGGACCTCCTCCGCCGGCGAAGCCACCACCCCCCCCAGTGGGGGGTTCATCGTTGGTGGGGTGAATTCGGTCCTGCGCGGAAACAGTGACCGAACCACCCCATCCAGCAACGCCGGCTCTAGGGTCTCCGTTAGTGGGGGGCCATAAGGGCGCAGCTGGCTCCGCGCCAGCTTATATGGCCTCCCAAACGGATCCCTATCGAGTCCCTCCAGCATCTCGGCCTTTGCCGAGTCTTCGGCGGCGCACATTGCCGTCTTGAGGACCGTCTTTGCCTCCATGTAAGAGGCGTAGAGGCGGTCCTCCTCAGCCTGACATCGGCTGGTGCGCCGCCGACTCCGCGTGTAGGCCCTCCTGGCCTCCACGCACGCGGCCCGTAGCGCCGCCAGCTCCCCCGTCCACCAATAAACGGCGCGACGGGGAGGCGGACGGCGAGACCGAGGCATGCTGGAGTTGCACACCTCGGTCAGTGACCTCCGCAGCTGGACCGCTGCGGCGTCCACGTCCGTCACCTCCACAGGGGGCGAGAGCCAGTCCTCGAGGAACGCTGCCTCCAGGGCTGCCTCCCGGTCCAGGCGGGTGAGAGCCCACCGCGGGAAGGGAGATTGGCCCGAGCGGGCCATCCCCCGCGGGCTCTGGGTGGAGATGTCGAACCGCACATATCGGTGGTCCGACAGGGTCTCCACCATCTCCACCCGCCAGTTCACGACGCGTGTGGCTAGCACAGGGGTGGCGAACGACACGTCCACCACTGACCCTCCCTGTTGCCGCACACACGTGTGAACATCCCCCCTGTTCAGGAGGGACACGCCGCACGAAGCCGACCAAAATTCGACGGCGCGCCCCCGGACGTTGCAGGACGCCGCTGGGTTTCCCCAGGCCACCGACTTGGCGTTCAGGTCGCCTAACACCATTACCTGGCGTGGCGCCGCCCTCCCGACGACTGCCGTAAGGACCTCGAGAAAATTCTCGAAGTCCCTTAGAGGGCGGTTTGGGGAGAAATAGACCCCGACCAGGGCTATTTCTCCCCACGCGGCGGCCACGTATCCCGGACCCCTCTCTAAAAGCGAGAGGGGAGGGGAGTCCGTGGCAGGCCGCGACACCAACGCCACCAAGCCGTCTCGATCACCCAGCCAACGGCCAGGCACCGAGTACGGCTCGGCGACCACCGCCACGTCCACCAACCACTCGGCCACAGTCTGCATCAGCAGATCCTGGGCCGCTCTGCAGTGGTTGGTGTTCGCCTGGAGGATGCGATGTTCGACTCTACCCATTAATCGAACATCGCACCCTCCTCCTCCACAGCCGCTGAGGTCCCAGCTACTGGGACGGCGGTGGCAGCGACAGGCCGGGTCGGTGCCTGAACTTTGCCCTTCTTAAGGGGAGGACTGCAATTCCTCCCCTTCATTATATGGCCCGCGGGGCGGCCACTGGCGGCACAAACTGCGCAGTGCGGCGCGGCGGCCATGCAGGAGGCGGCTTTGTGCCCCTCCTTGCCGCAGCGGTAGCAGCTGTCCGTCCTGTCTATTGTGGACGGACAGAGAGCCCGGGTGTGTCCGATGCCGAAGCACTTATAACACCTTAAAGGCTGGTCTTCAAGGGCCCGGACTGCACCCGAGCTGAAGCCGACGGCGAGCCGTCCCTTTTCGAGGACGGCTTTGGCAGCGGCGACTGGGCACTCCAGGCGAATAGTGCCCATGCCGCCGCGCCCGGGCCTGATGCCCCCGCCCTGCACCGCTGCGACTGCGCAGCCACCTATGGCTGCGATTGCTGCCACCACCTCCTCCTTGGTGACGGAGTCATCTAGATCCGTCACCTCGATGGCCGCCGACTTTACCGGCCTGGCCACCTTCGCCGAGTCTGCGATGACCTCTTGCAGCTTAGCTGCAAAGAGGTCCGCGTTTTTGCCGCCCTCCGCACCAGGGAACTCGAATATACGAGCCCCAGCCTGTGTCTTGCGGCATGAGACTTTGCTGATCCCCAGTTTGGTGGGATCGGCAGTGGCACGCGCCCGCACCAACATGGACGCGTACGTCTCACCCCGCTCCGCGGCCTCCGCGGTGAGTGTCACCACGACGGCCGCGGTCTTTGGAGGAACAAGGTTCCTCTTGGCACCGGCTGGGGGGGAAGAACTCTTCCCCTTCCCCTTCCCCTTGCCAGTCGTCTGTGACTGACCGGCAGGGGTGGTGGCGGAGGCGGCTGGGGGGGTGGTTTTCCCCCTCCCTTTACCCTTGCCAGTCGGCTTCGACTGGCTGGGAGTGGTGGTGGCGGGGACGGCAGAGACGACCGCTGCCGTCTTTTTGCCCTTGCCCTTCCCCTTACCGACCACCCTCGTCCAGCCCTGCTGGTTGGTCGGGGTGGTGGAAGGGAGAAGGGCGTCCTCCCTCTGAGAGGAAGGCACCGGCTCCTCTCGCCTCCTGTCCGCCGCAAGCGGCGGTCGGACGACTTTCGCCGGCAAGAGCCGGTCCTCTATTCCCGCCAGGCAGGAACGAACAAACGCCCTCTCCTCCGCCATGACCTTGCGGAGGACATCCTCAAGGCCGGGGGAGGAGGCAAGGCCCTCCGCCGCAGGTCTGGGCTCGGCTTGGGACGGCCGGGCCGTGGCTTCAGCCAGCTTGAGGTGAAGCTGGCTGACCTCCGACTGCAGGCGATCCACTTTCGCCTGCAGTTGCCGCGACTCGTCGCTGGCCTTGCGCTCCACGAGCTCCGCGACGATGCCACGCATGCTCGCGGCCCGGCATTTCAGGGACTTTTGGAAAGTCCCCTTTAGGTGGGAGGACTTGGCGGCGACCTCCACGATCGCCTCCTCGTCCTCCAAGGCCATCCTCTCCAATTCGGCCAGGGAGTGGTCCGCGTACATCACGCGGGACGCACCGTACCCGGCCTTGGCACGAGCGACGCGCGCCCGCTCCTCCTTGGCCGCAATTCGCTCCTCGAGCTCCTGCTGGAGCTGCTCCCGACGACCCAGATCCAACTGGCGCTGGGCGTCGACCAAACCCACATCGTGGGTATCCGCTGCGGTTTTTTGGGCCTTCCTTTTCTGCTCCTTCGCCGAACACGAGGACCCATCTGACCCTTGTTTCAGGAAGCTCTTACGCTTCCGCGAAACCGATCGTGATCGGCTGTAATCCGACGCTGTGGACTCATTCTCGGAGTCCGACAATGAGTCCACTCTCCCTCCGTAGAAGGCGCTGCCTTCCGACGCCGACGCGTCGCGTTGGCCCTGAGAAGGGCCTTTTGGTTGGCCCTGAGAAGGGCCTTTGGGTTGGCCCTGAGAAGGGCCTTTTTTGATGAAATGCCCGAGGGCATCCCGCAATGGTTTTGGCATATTCCAACAAGGTCGTAGCTCACAAGGCAGTAAGATAGCTACGATGCACAGTGCACAACCTAACCTAACCTAACCTTTTTTTTTTTTTTTTTTTTGTTGACGCTGGGAAAAAAATGCGTTACGCATACCCGCCCATTGGGGGATGGACGGGTTATGTGGGACTCGCCGGGCTAGTCCCGGGATACCCACTAAAATAACCCAGCGGCACTCCCGCATCGTCTATTTGGAGGAGGACTGGGAAACCGGCACAGCCTTTACGTCCAGTCCCCCACCGACGACCGCCCGCCTTTACAGCGGGGCCCGCACGCCCCTCCCTAAGTGGAGGGGCCCGGGAACGACCGTGAGTGCTCGGCCGTTCCCGCCCGACGAGGGTGGTGATTAGTGCAATGCGAGCGAAGGCGCCCCCGCGCCTGTCGCCCGCTAATCACCACCAGAAGGAGGGAGGCGACGATCGTACAACCGCCGTCTACCACCCCTTCTTCGCCTGCGGAGCGGCGGCGCGAGAGGATCATCCTCCCGCGCGCGCTCCGCCGCCTCCTTTTGCGACATGACATTCTCGCAAAAGGAGGCAACCGCCGCCCAAGCCTCCTCACTCCCCAGCATGGAGTTTACCACACTGGGAAGTGAGAGGTCCTGCCCGACCACATCTGTCAGGGCACGGCGCAGCTCAGCCCAGGCTGGGCACACCTCGAGGGTGTGCTGCGCCGTGTCCTCCGCGGCTCCACACTCGTGGCACGCCGGGGTTTCCTCCCTCTGAATCCGATGCAGGTGCGTTCCGAAGCAGCCATGCCCGGACAACACCTGCACCAGACGGAACGAGAGGAAACCGTGGGGGCGCTCGAGCCAGTCCCGCAGGACTGGACCGAGCGCGTCCAGCGTCCGGCGTCCAAAGGTGGCGGAGGCGAGGTCCCGTGTCCAGTGAAGGACGATTGCGTCCCTCGCCTCCCGCCGCACGGCATCCCGCTCTTGCGCGGCGGGGCGCTCACCCAGCGCCCTACGCCGCGCCGCCCATTCGTACACTCTGGCGAGCACCCATGCCTCCAATTCCCATGGAGGGGTGCCGGCCAGAGCGCACGCCGCCGCAAAGCCCACTGAGCGGTAGGCTCTCGCCACCCGCTGTGCAATGGCCCGTTGGGGCCTGCGGATGGCGGTTGCATTCTCCCTCCTATGGAGGGAGTCCGCCCAGATGGGTGCCCCATACAGGGCCATGCTCTTGAGGATGCCGGCATAGAGGCGCCGGCATCGCTCCTTGGGCCCTCCCAGGTTTGGGAGGAGCCATGAGAGGGCGTCCGCGGCTTTCAGCAGGCGCGTCGACAGCCCGCTAAAGTGCGGGCCGAAGCGCCACCTGCTGTCCAGCACGAGGCCCAGATACTTCATCTGGGCCCCGACCCCTATTCGGACGCCCTCCACCACGATGTGGGCGTCAGGTGGGCAGCGCTGCCGAGGCCCGTGAAAGAACACGGCCTCGGTCTTGTTCAGCGCTACCCCCAATCCAAGCTGGCGGATCCTACCTGCCACTAAGGATCCGCCAGCCGAGGCCAGACAGACCGCCTCTCCAAAGTCCCTCCCCCGGGCAACGAGGAGAGTGTCATCTGCGTAGCAGATGACACTCGTGCCCTGGAGGAGGGTGCCCCGCAGGAGCCAGTCAAATCCGATGTTCCACAAGAGGGGCCCCAGCACCGAACCCTGTGGAACACCGGACTCCACTCCATACCGCCTGATCCTGGCCATCTTGTCAACCAGAAGGACCTCCCGGTCCTCCAGGTAGCTGGCCAGGATCGCCCGCAGATATTGGGGCACTCCGTGGTACCGGAGTGCCTCCAATATGGTCGAGTGGGGCACGGAGTTGAAGGCGTTGGCGATGTCGAACGACACCGCCAACACTCCGTCCCCAGCCTCGACCGCCTCCCGCACCTGGCCCCTGAGTAGGGCCAGCGCATCGACCGTCGAACGCCCTTGTCGGAACCCGAACTGGGCGTCCGACAGGTCCGGCCCTACCTCCCGCAAATGGCTGTTAAGCCGGGTGGCGAGGATCCCCTCGAACAGTTTACCGACCTCATCGAGTAAAACGATGGGCCGGTATGCCGAGGGGGAGTCCACCGGGCGTCCCTCCTTGCGGAGAAGGCACAACTTGCCTTCCTTCCATAGCTTCGGGAACCTCCCAGCCGTCAGGCACGCGCTGAAGAGGTCCCGAAGCCTTTCCTCCATTAGGGACGCCGCGATGGCCACCACCCGTGCGGGGACGCCGTCCGGCCCAGGGGCCGTCTTCTTCGCGCGGAGGGGCAGAACCCCCGCGCGAAGTTCCTCCGCCGAAACTGGAGGCACCTCCTCCGGCGAAGCCAGCAACCCCCTCAGCGGGGGGTTCATCGTTGGAGGGGTGAAGTCGGTCCTGCGCGGAAACAGTGACCGAACCACCCCATCCAGCAACGCCGGCTCTAGGGTCTCCGCTAATGGGGGACCGTAAGGGCGCAGCTGGCTCCGCGCCTGCTTATACGGCCTCCCAAACGGATCCCTGTCGAGGCCCTCCAGCATCTCGGCCTTTGCCGAGTCCTCGGCGGCGCACATTTCCGACTTGAGGACCGTCTTTGCCTCTAGGTAAGAGGCGTAGAGGCGGTCCTCCTCAGCCTGACATCGGCTGGTGCGCCGCCGACTCCGCGTGTAGGCCCTCCTGGCCTCCACGCACGCGGCCCGTAGCGCCGTCAGCTCCCCCGTCCACCAATAAACGGCGCGACGGGGAGGCGGACGGCGAGACCGAGGCATGCTGGAGTTGCACACCTCGGTCAGGGACCCCCGCAGTTGAACCGCTGCGGCGTCCACGTCCGTGACCTCAACAGGGGGCGAGAGCCAGTCCCGGAGGAACGCAGCCTCCTGGGCTGCCTCCCGGTCCAGGCGGGTGAGAGCCCACCGCGGGAAGGGAGATTGGCCCGAGCGGGCCATCCCCCGCGGGCTCTGGGTGGAGATGTCGAACCGCACATATCGGTGGTCCGACAGGGTCTCCACCATCTCCACCCGCCAGTTCACGACGCGGGCGGCTAGCACGGGGGTGGCGAACGACACGTCCACCACTGACCCTCCCCGTTGCCGCACACACGTGTGAACATCCCCCCTGTTCAGGAGGGACACGCCGCACGAAGCCGACCAAAATTCGGCGGCGCGCCCCCGGACGTTGCACGACGCCGCCGGGTTGCCCCAGGCCACCGATTTGGCGTTCAGGTCGCCCATTACGACGACCTGACGTGGTGCCGCCCTCCCGACGACTGCCGTAAGGACTTCGAGAAAATTCTCGAAGTCCCTTAGAGGGCGGTTTGGGGAGAAATAGACCCCGACCAGGGCTATTTCTCCCCACGCGGCGGCCACGTATCCCGGACCCCTCTCTAAAAGCGAGAGGGGAGGGGAGTCCGTGGAAGGCCGCGACACCAACGCCACCAAGCCGTCCCGATCACCTAGCCAGCGGCCAGGTATCGAGTACGGCTCGGCAACCACCGCCACGTCCACCAACCACTCGGCCACAGTCTGCATCAACAGATCCTGTGCCGCTCTGCAGTGGTTGGTGTTCGCCTGGAGGATGCGATGTTCGACTCTACCCATTAATCGGTCATCGCACCCTCCTCCTCCACAGCCGCCGAGGTCCCAGCTACTGGGGTGGCGGTGGCAGCGACAGGCCGGGTCGGCGCCTGCGCTTTGCCCTTCTTAAGGGGAGGAATACAATTCCTCCCCTTCATAATGTGGCCCGCAGGGCGGCCACTGGCGGCACACACCGCGCAGTGCGGTGCGGTGGCCTCGCAGGAAGCGGCTTTGTGCCCCTCCTTGCCGCAGCGGTAGCAGCTGTCCGTCCTGTCGACACTGGACGGACAGAGGGCCCGGGTGTGACCGATGCCGAAGCACCGGTAACACCTCAGCGGCGGGACCTCAAGGGCCCGGACCGCCGCCGAGCTGAACCCGACGGCAAGCCGTCCCTTCTCGAGGACGGCTTTGGCAGCGGCGACTGGGCACTCCAGGCGGATGGTGCCCATGCCGCCGCGCCCGGGCCTGATGGCCCCGCCCTGCACCGCTGCGACTGTGCAGCCCCCAATGGCCACGACTGCTGCCACCACCTCCTCCTTGGTGACGGAGTCGTCAAGATCCGTCACCTCGATGGCCGCCGACTTCACCGGCCTGGCCACCTTCGCCACGTCTGCGATGACCTCCTGCAGCTTCGCTGCGAAGAGGTCCGCGTTTTTACCACCCTCGGCACCTGGGAACTCGAAAATACGAGCCCCAGCCTGTGTCCGGCGGCATGAGACTTTGCCGATCCCCAGTTTGGTGGGATCGACAGTGGCACGCGCCCGCACCAACATGGACGCGTACGTCTCACCCCGCTCCGCGGCCTTCGCGGTGAGTGTTACCACGACGGCCGCGGTCTTGGGAGGAACCAAGTTCCTCCTAACACCGGCTGGGGTCGCACCCTTCCCCTTTCCCTTGCCAGTCGACGACTGACCGGCAGGGGTGGTGGCGGAGACGGCTGGGGCTGGAGGGGTGCTCTTCCCCTTCCCCTTCCCTTTTCCTTTGCCAATCGCAGACGACTGGCTGGGAGTGGTGGTGGCGGGGACGGCAGGGACGACAGGTGCCGTCCTTTTGCCTTTTCCCTTCCCCCTACCGACCACCCTCGTCCAGCCCTGCTGGTTGGTCGGGGTGGTCGAAGGGAGAAGGGCGTCCTCCCTCTGAGAGGTAGGCACCGGCTCCTCTCGCCTCTTGTCCGCCGCGAGTGGCGGTCGGAGGCGTTTCTCCGGCAAGAGCCGGTCCTCTATTCCCGCTAGGCAGGATCTGACGAAGGCCCGCTCCTCCACCATGACCCTGCGGAGGACATCCTCAAAGCCGGAGGTGGAGGCGAAGCCCTCCGCCGCAGGTCTAGGCTCGGCTTGGGACGGCCGGGCCGTGGCTTCAGCCAGCTTTAAGTGAAGCTGGCTGACCTCCGTCTGCAGGCGATCAACTTTCGCCTGCAGCTGCCGCGACTCGTCGCTGGCCTTGCGGTCGACCAGCTCCGCGACGATTTGGCGTAGACTCGCTGCCCTGCATTTTAGGGACTTTTGAAACGTCCCTTTTAGGTGGGACGACTTGGCGGCGACCTCTACGATCACCCCCTCGTCCTCCAACGCCATCTTCTGGAGTTCGGCCAGGGAGTGGTCCGAGTACAGCACGCTGGACGCACCGTACCCGGACTTGGCACGGGCGACGCGCGCCCGTTCTTCCTTGGCCGCTACCCGCTCCTCCAGCTCTAGCTGGAGCTGCTCCCGCCGAGCCAGGTCCAGCTCGCGCTGGGCGTCGGCTAAACCCACATCGTGGGTGTCTGCCGCTGTTGTCGGCTTCTTCGCCTTCGGCTTCTTATTTTCCGAACCCGAGGCCGAGGATCCATCCGACCCGTGCCTGAGGTACGCCTTTCGTTTTCCCGATGCCGATCGCGACCGAGAAGCCTCGATCACCATCACATCCGACGCAATGGACTCATTGTCGGAGTCCGTCAATGAGTCCACTCTCCCTCCGTAGAAGGTCCTCCCTTCATCCGACGCTAAGGAAGCGTCGCGTTGGCCCTGAGAAGGGCCTTTTGGTTGGCCCTGAGAAGGGCCTTTGGGTTGGCCCTGAGAAGGGCCTTTGGGTTGGCCCTGAGAAGGGCCTTTTCTAACGAAATGCCCGAGGGCATCCCGCGCGGGTTTAGGCATTTCCGACAAGTTCGTAGCTTCCAGGCAATAAGATCGCTACGATGCACAGTGCACTTTAGCCGTACCCAGCCTGCCACTCCGTTACGGTGGTCAGGACTGGGACGTTTCCAGGGAACGAACCTAACCTAACCTAACCTAACCTAACCTAACCTAACCTTTTTTTTTTTTTTTTTTTTTTTTTTTTTTTTTTTTTTTTTTTTTTTGATAAGGCAGGGGGAATGCTAATGCATGCCACCCGCAAAAAGTGTCTGCGGGTGGGTATGTCGGACTCGCACCGACTAAACCTAACCTGCCGTGGACTTCTTCTGGCGCCTAATAGGGGGAGCCCCGGGAACGCGGGTATGCTGCTCCGGTGCCCCCCTTTTTGCGCCGTGTCCCAGATGGTCGGGACACGCACCCGGGGAGAGCTGTGGGTTGCCCTCCCCATTTTGCCGACTCCTGCCAGTACGGCACAGCGACTGCGCCACAAACAGTTCGCTGTCATCCCGGGGCTGCTTGCACGTGGCGGCAGTAGAGGACACTTCTCATACTGCCACCGCAACCCCGAGGGGAGTAGGGCTAACGGCTGCCGCCGCCGCCCCGACGCCTCCTCCGTCTACGAGCGGGGTCGGCTCGCTCCCGATCCCGCTCGGCGGCCTCCTTCTGGAGCATGACTGCTTCGCAGAAGGAGACCACGGCGTCCCATGTGGTGGAGTCGCCTGCCAGCATCGCATAGATGACTGCCGGCGGCGAAAGATCCCGTCCGATCTCAGCGACCAGGACTCGCCTCTCGACCTCCCAGGCCGGACACTCTTCCAGAGTGTGTTGGGCTGAGTCCAGGTCGCTACCGCAGTGGTGACACTGTGTCGTCGCTTCTCGGCCGATCCGACTCACCTAACCTAACCTAACCTAACCTAACCTAACCTAACCTAACCTTTTTTTTTTTTTTTTTTTTTTTTTTTTTACATGGTGGAAATGCGTTACGCATACCCGCCGCTTGGGGAGACGACGGGTTATGTGGGACTCACCGGGCTAGTCCCGGGATACCCACTAAAACCACCATGGTAGCCAGCCTCACAACGCGTGGGGTAGCGACTCCGGGAACTCGTAACGATCACCACCGGAGCCGCCACCATAGCATTGCTGCCTTTTCAAGGCTCAACCCAGGGGGCGATTTGTTGCCCCCAACGCGCGTGGTCGTGGTTAGGCAACCTGCGGCTACGGCAGATTGCCTCTTCCCGGGATCGCTTTTGACGGTAGTGGGAGATCCCCATCTCCAACCACCGACGATCCCAAGGGCGGCGCTAATAATACAACTATGTTGCACGATTAGCGCCGCATTTTCTCTCGCGCCAGGCTAGCGACCGCAGCCGCCTGGATCACCCGGCGCTCTCGTTCTCGCCAGATTAGCGGTTGATACCACCTCTCCGGCGCCTGACCCTTCTACGGGCAGGGTCATCCCGCTCCCTGGCCCGCTCGGCGATCTCCTTCTGCAGCATAACTGCTTCACAGAAGGAGACCACCGCGCTCCAGGAGTTGTCCGCCGCCAGCATTGATGAAATAACTGCTGGCGGCGAAAGGTCACTGCCGATTTTTGCGACCAGGACTCGCCGCTCAGAGGCCCAGGCCGGACATTCTTCCAAGGTGTGCTGGGCTGAGTCCTGATCGCATCCACAATGGTGACATTGCGGTGTCACCTCTCGTCCTATTCGACTCAGATACTCACCGAAACACCCGTGTCCGGTGAGTATCTGAGTCAACCTGTAAGTGACGTGTCCGCGTCTCCTAGTCATCCATGCGTCAAAGCTGGGTAAGACAGCCCCGACAGCACGTTGGCGAGAGGCTCGTGGCAACTCGAGTCGCTCGCGCCAAATTTGGAGAGCTTGCCGGTGCTCGTCCCGCCGGACTTGAGTCCAGTCCAAAGTGTTTCCGCTGGCGCCCCGGCAGACAGGGGCCCGAATGCGGTCGTACATTCTCGCGTCCATGTCCGCCAGGACGTCAAGCGGCGGAAATCGCGCAAGGACAGTTGCCGCCTCATACGATATCGTGCGGTAACCACGAACGACGCGTATGGCCATTACTCGTTGCAAGCTACTGAGTAACGCCCTGCAGCGAGGCGCGCCTGTCAGGACGCTAGACCAGACAGGCGCACCATAGAGGGCCATGGACCGCACGACCCCGCAATAGAGGCGACGTACCTCCTCCCGTGGCCCACCTAGGTTGGGCAGCAGTCTCTGGAGCGCGCCGGCTACTCCGCGGACGCGAGGAACCAGTCGCTCGAAGTGAGCTTCAAAGTTCCATCGCCCGTCCAATGTCAATCCCAGATATTTCATATTTTGTCCTATCTGGACAGCAGTATCACCAACGTGTACCTGCATGCTGGGTGGCTCCACAGTCCGACGCAGGTTGTGAAACCACAGCGCCTCGGTTTTGTTAGGCGCTATCCGAAGGCCTAATCTGCGTATGCTGTTGGTGATACATGCCACTCCTAGCTCAGCAAGCTGGATGGTCTCTCTGAAATCGAACCCCCTGGCCAATATGAGAGTGTCGTCCGCGTAACAAATAACGTCTAAACCGTGGGGAAGCCTAGTCCGTAGGACAGCGTCATACGCGAGGTTCCACAAAAGAGGTCCTAATACCGACCCCTGGGGAACCCCGCAATTGACCTCCCTCACGATCTCAACGCCGTTCCGACCCGTGTAGATGATTTTCCTATCACTCAGGTATGCCCCTATTATCCCTTGCAGATAGTGAGGCACATTACGGAAATGCAGCGCCTCCCGTATTGCCCACCAGGGGAGGGAGTTGAAGGCGTTGACTATGTCAAGACTGACCGCCAAGGCAACTCCACCCCCCTGAACTGCAGCCATCGATAGGGATTGTACCCGTCGGACTGCATCCACCGTTGACCGCCCACGGCGAAAACCAAACTGGCAGTCCGAAAGGTCGGGGCCAACCAGCGACAGGTGCTCGTTTAGACGGGCGGCAATAACCCGTTCCAAAAGTTTGCCCACTTCATTCAACAGACAGATGGGTCGGAACGCCGATGGTGTGTCGGCGGACCTTCCTTTCTTTCTTATGAGAACTAGCCTGGCAACCTTCCAGTCAGTGGGGAAAACACTGAGTTGGAGGCAGCTGGTGAACAGGCTCCTCATTTTTCCTCCTAGGACTGTCAATGCTAACACCCAGGCCCGACCAGGGACTCCATCGGGGCCCGGGGCAGTGTTACGGGCTGCCATACGACGGACCGCTCGCTCGAACTCTCCCTCGGAGACGACAAACTCATCGGACCAGGGGGGAGGACCCATTCGTAACGAAAGGATCGAGGAACCAAGCTCAACCCTGGGAAAAAGCGTTTCCACCACCGTCACCACAAACTCAGGGTCCAGCGTTTGCGTGAGCGGAGGGACCCATGGTCTGAGTTTTCCCAGAACCATTTTGTAGGGACGCCCCCATGGGTCCCTATTTAGTCCCTCGATCAGTTCATGCCATGAACGGATCTTCGCCTCGACTATGGCCAACTGGAGCGCCATGGTGGCGTCTCGGTAATCCTTATATGCACTTGCAATCTCCTCGGCGGTAGATTGTCGTCTCCTTCGCGCTCTTGTGAAGCATCGACGTGCCGATACACAGGAGACGCGCATCTGCGCGAGATTTGCCGACCACCAATAGGCCGAGAACTTTACAACTGGCTTGGCTCGGGGCATTGCGACGTCACAGATAGTAGTGAGTTTTCCTCTAAACCACGATGCTAATGCCTCCGGGTGAGCCAGAGTACTTTCGTATTCCGTCTCCTCCCAGTCCGCGACGAGGGCTGCTGCAATGAATAGGTCTCGATTGAGCAGTTTCAGAGCCCACCGTCGCGAAGAGAGACCGTTTCGCCGCTCCAGGCTAATTTGTGGACGTCCAAACGTCACTTCTAGTAGGATGTGGCGGTGGTCAGAAAGTGTGACAAGTTCTTCCGCCACCTTCCAGCCAGTAACTATGCGAGCTGCAAGAGGAGTCGCCCACGATAAATCGACGATCGACTCCCCCTGCCACCTCACACAGGTGCTGATTGAGCCTCGATTAAGGAGTTGGAGGTTCAGTGCAGCTGACCATTCTATAAGGGTTTCGCCTTTCAAGTCGTTCCGAGCGTCCCCCCATACCCTGGAGTGGGCGTTAAAGTCGCCCAGAACGAGCATGGGACGAGCTAGGTACCCACGTAAGGAAGTAGCTAATCGGTCCAGGTATGCTTCGTAGTCAGCAAGGCTGCTATTCGGCGAAATATAGCAGCCTGCTACAATAACTTCGCCCCACTCCACTAAGACAAAGCCTGGTCCATTGCACAGGAGGTGGCAATTGCGGTCATCCGCCCAATAGATGGCAACGGAGCCCCCATCCACCCCAAACCAGCGAGGATGATCCGGGATGGAATAAGGCTCCGCAACCACAGCGATGGAGACCGAACACTCCGCGATAGTCTGCATCAGGATGTCCTGGGCAGCGCGGCAGTGGTTGAGATTGCCCTGTAGAATTTTAAATGGCGGCGTGAATTTTAAACGTCCATTGATTCCTCCGCGGGGCTGGGGCCCTGCTGTGTCATCCGAGTGGCAGTCGTACCTGGAACGCTTCGATCCCGTAGTCCTCCCTGCTTTCTTTTGGGCGGACAGCACTTAATACCCCCCAAGCGGTGGTTACTCGGGCGGCCGTAGTCTGTGCAGACCGGGCATTTCGGCGAATCGGCTGGGCAGTCCCGGGAACCTAACCTAACCTAACCTAACCTTTTTTTTTTTTTTTTTTTTTTGTTTGCGCTGGGAAAAAATGCGTTACGCATACCCGCCCATTGGGGGATGGACGGGTTATGTGGGACTCTCCGGCTAGCCCGGCATACCCACTAAAATAACCCAGCGGCACTCCCGCATCGTCTGTGTGGAGGAGGACTGGGAAACCGGCACAGCCTTTACGTCCAGTCCCCCACCGACGACCGCCCGCCTTTACAGCGGGGCCCGCACGCCCCTCCCAAAGTGGAGGGGCCCGGGAACGACCGTGAGTGCTCGGCCGTTCCCGCCCGACGAGGGTGGTGATTAGTGCAATGCGAGCGAAGGCGCCCCCGCGCCTGTCGCCCGCTAATCACCACCAGAAGGAGGGAGGCGACGATCGTACAACCGCCGTCTCCCACCCCTTCTTCGCCTGCGGAGCGGCGGCGCAAGAGGATCATCCTCCCGCGCGCGCTCCGCCGCCTCCTTTTGCGACATGACATTCTCGCAAAAGGAGGCAACCGCCGCCCAAGCCTCCTCACCCCCCAGCATGGAGTTCACCACACTGGGAAGTGAGAGGTCCAATCCGACTACATCGGTCAGGGCACGGCGCAGCTCAGCCCAGGCTGGGCACACCTCGAGGGTGTGCTGCGCCGTGTCCTCCGCGGCTCCACAGTCGTGGCACGCCGGGGTTTCCTCCCTCCGAATCCGGTGCAGGTGCGTTCCGAAACAGCCATGTCCGGACAACACCTGCACTAGACGGAACAACCTAACCTAACCTAACCTAACCTAACCTAACCTTTTTTTTTTTTTTTTTTTTTTTTTTTGTTTGCGCTGGGAAAAAATGCGTTACGCATACCCGCCCATTGGGGGATGGACGGGTTATGTGGGACTCTCCGGCTACTCCGGCATACCCACTAAAATAACCCAGCGGCACTCCCGCATCGTCTATTTGGAGGAGGACTGGGAAACCGGCACAGCCTTTACGTCCAGTCCCCCACCGACGACCGCCCGCCTTTACAGCGGGGCCCGCACGCCCCTCCCTAAGTGGAGGGGCCCGGAAACGACCGTGAGTGCTCGGCCGTTTCCGCCCGACGAGGGTGGTGATTAGTGCAATGCGAGCGAAGGCGCCCCCGCGCCTGTCGCCCGCTAATCACCACCAGAAGGAGGGAGACGACGATCGTACAACCGCCGTCTCCCACCCCTTCTCCGCCTGCGGAGCGGCGGCGCGAGAGGATCATCCTCCCGCGCGCGCTCCGCCGCCTCCTTTTGCGACATGACATTCTCGCAAAAGGAGGCAACCGCCGCCCAAGCCTCCTCACTCCCCAGCATGGAGTTCACCACACTGGGAAGTGAGAGGTCCTGCCCGACCACATCAGTCAGGGCACGGCGCAGCTCAGCCCAGGCTGGGCACACCTCGAGGGTGTGCTGCGCCGTGTCCTCCGCGGCTCCACAGTCGTGGCACGCCGGGGTTTCCTCCCTCTGGATCCGATGCAGGTGCGTTCCGAAACAACCATGCCCGGACAACACCTGCACCAGACGGAAAGAGAGGAAACCGTGGGACCGCTCGAGCCAGTCCCGCAGGACTGGACCGAGCGCGTCCAACGTCCGGCGTCCAAATGTGGCGGAGGCGAGGTCCCGTGTCCAGTGGAGGACGATTGCGTCCCTCGCCTCCCGCCGCACGGCATTCCGCTCTTGCGCGGCGGGGCGCTCACCCAGCGCCCTACGCCGCGCCACCCATTCGTACACTCTGGCGAGCACCCATGCCTCCAATTCCCAGGGAGGGGTGCCGGCCAGAGCGCACGCCGCCGCAAAGCCCACTGAGCGGTAGGCTCTCGCCACCCGCTGTGCAATGGCCCGTTGGGGCCTGCGGATGGCGGTTGCATTCTCCCTCCTATGGAGGGAGTCCGCCCAGATGGGTGCCCCATATAGGGCCATGCTCTTGAGGATGCCGGCAAAGAGGCGCCGGCATCGCTCCTTGGGCCCTCCCAGGTTTGGGAGGAGCCATGAGAGGGCGTCCGCGGCTTTCAGCAGGCGCGTCGACAGCCCGCTAAAGTGCGGGCCGAAGCGCCACCTGCTGTCCAGCACGAGGCCCAGATACTTCATCTGGGCCCCGACCCCTATCCGGACGCCCTCCACCACGATGTGGGCGTCAGGAGGGCAGCGCTGCCGAGGCCCGTGAAAGAACACGGCCTCGGTCTTGTTCAGCGCTACCCTCAAACCAAGCTGGCGGATCCTACCTGCCACTAAGGATCCGCCAGCCGAGGCCAGACAGGCCGCCTCTCCAAAGTCCCTCCCCCGGGCAACGAGGAGAGTGTCATCCGCGTAGCAGATGACACTCGTGCCCTGGAGGAGGGTGCCGCGCAGCAGCCAATCGAATCCGATGTTCCACAAGAGGGGCCCTAGCACCGAACCCTGTGGAACACCGGACTCCGCGCCGTAGCGCCTGATCCTGGCCGTCTTGTCCACCAGAAGGACCTCTCGGTCCCTCAAGTAGTCGGCCAGGATCGCCCGCAGATATTGGGGCACTCCGTAGTATCGGAGTGCCTCCAATATGGTCGAGTGGGGCACGGAGTTGAAGGCGTTGGCGATGTCGAACGACACCGCCAACACTCCGTCCCCAGCCTCGACCGCTTCCCGCACTTGGCCCCTGAGTAGGGCCAACGCATCGACCGTCGAACGCCCTTGGCGGAACCCGAACTGGGCGTCCGACAAGTCTGGCCCTACCTCCCGCAACTGGCTATTAAGCCGGGTGGCGATGATCCCCTCGAACAGTTTACCGACCTCATCGAGCAGAACGATGGGCCGGTATGCCGAGGGGGAGTCCACCGGGCGTCCCTCCTTGCGGAGAAGGCATAGCTTGCCTTCCTTCCACAGCTTCGGGAACCTCCCAGCCGTCAAGCACGCGCTGAAGAGGTCCCGAAGCCTTTCCTCCATTAGGGACGCCGCGATGGCCACCACCCGTGCGGGGACGCCGTCCGGTCCAGGGGCCGTCTTCTTCGCGCGGAGGGGCAAAACCCCCGCGCGAAATTCCTCCGCCGACACTGGAGGCACCTCCTCCTCCGGCGAAGCCACCACCCCCCCCAGCGGGGGGTTCATCGTTGGTGGGGTGAAGTCGGTCCTGCGCGGAAACAGTGACCGAACCACCCCATCCAGCAACGCCGGCTCTAGGGTCTCCGCTAATGGGGGACCGTAAGGGCGCAGCTGGCTCCGCGCCTGCTTATACGGCCTCCCAAACGGATCCCTGTCGAGGCCCTCCAGCATCTCGGCCTTTGCCGAGTCCTCGGCGGCGCACATTTCCGACTTGAGGACCGTCTTTGCCTCTAGGTAAGAGGCGTAGAGGCGGTCCTCCTCAGCCTGACATCGGCTGGTGCGCCGCCGACTCCGCGTGTAGGCCCTCCTGGCCTCCACGCACGCGGCCCGGAGCGCCGCCAGCTCCCCCGTCCACCAGTAAACGGCGCGACGGGGAGGCGGACGGCGAGACCGAGGCATGCTCGAGTTGCACACCTCGGTCAGGGACCTCCGCAGCTGGACCGCTGCGGCGTCCACGTCCGTCACCTCCACAGGGGGCGAGAGCCAGTCCTCGAGGAACGCTGCCTCCTGGGCTGACTCCCGGTCCAGGCGGGTGAGAGCCCACCGCGGGAAGGGAGATTGGCCCGAGCGGGCCATCCCCCGCGGGCTCTGGGTGGAGATGTCGAACCGCACATATCGGTGGTCCGACAGGGTCTCCACCATCTCCACCCGCCAGTTCACGACGCGGGCGGCTAGAACGGGGGTGGCGAACGATACGTCCACCACTGACCCTCCCCGTTGCCGCACACACGTGTGAACATCCCCCCTGTTCAGGAGGGACACGCCGCACGAAGCCGACCAAAATTCGACGGCGTGCCCCCGGACGTTGCAGGACGCCGCTGGGTTGCCCCAGGCCACCGCCTTGGCGTTCAGGTCGCCCAATATGACGACCTGACGTGGCGCCGCCCTCCCGACGACTGCCGTAAGGACTTCGAGAAAATCCTCGAAGTCCCTTAGAGGGCGGTTTGGGGAGAAATAAACCCCGACCAGGGCTATGTCTCCCCACGCGGCGGCCACGTATCCCGGACCCCTCTCTAAAAGCGAGAGGGGAGGGGAGTCCGTGGCAGGCCGCGACACCAACGCCACCAAGCCGTCCCGATCACCCAGCCAACGGCCAGGGATCGAGTACGGCTCGGCAACCACCGCCACGTCCACCAACCACTCGGCCACAGTCTGCATCAGCAGATCCTGTGCCGCTCTGCAGTGGTTGGTGTTCGCCTGGAGGATGCGATGTCCGACTCTACCCATTAATCGGACATCACACCCTCCTCCTCCACAGCCGCCGAGGTCCCAGCTACTGGGGTGGCGGTGGCAGCGACAGGCCGGGTCGGCGCCTGCGCTTTGCCCTTCTTAAGGGGAGGAATACAATTCCTCCCCTTCATAATGTGGCCCGCAGGGCGGCCACTGGCGGCACACACCGCGCAGTGCGGTGCGGTGGCCTCGCAGGAGGCGGCTTTGTGCCCCTCCTTGCCGCAGCGGTAGCAGCTGTCCGTCCTGTCGACACTGGACGGACAGAGGGCCCGGGTGTGACCGATGCCGAAGCACCGGTAACACCTCAGCGGCAGGACCTCAAGGGCCCGGACCGCCGCCGAGCTGAACCCGACGGCGAGCCGTCCCTTCTCGAGGACGGCTTTGGCAGCGGCGACTGGGCACTCCAGGCGAATTGCGCCCATGCCGCCGCGCCCGGGCCTGATGCCCCCGCCCTGCACCGCTGCGACTGCGCAGCCACCTATGGCTGCGACCGCCGCTACCACCTCCTCCTTGGTGACGGAGTCGTCGAGGTCCGTCACCTCGAAGGCCGCCGACTTCACCGGCCTGGCCACCTTCGCGTCGTCCGCAATGACCTCTTGCAGCTTTGCTGCGAAGAGGTCAGCGTTCTTCCCGCCCTCGGCACCCGGGAACTCGAAGATTCGGGCCCCAGCCTGTGTCCGGCGGCATGAGACTTTACCGATCCCCAATTTGGTGGGATCGGCATTTGCACGCGCCCGCACCATTATGGACGCGTACGTCTCACCCCGCTCCGCGGCCTTTGCGGTGAGCGTCACCACGACGGCCGCGGTCTTGGGAGGAACTAGGTTCCTCTTGGCACCGGCTGGGGGCGAACCCTTCCCCTTTCCCTTGCCAGTCGACGACTGACCGGCAGGGGTGGTGGCGGAGACGGCTGGGGCTGGAGGGGTGCTCTTCCCCTTCCCCTTCCCTTTTCCTTTGCCAGCTGGTAGCGACTGGCTGGGAGTGGTGGTGGCGGGGACGACAGGGACGACAGGTGCCGTCCTTTTGCCTTTGCCCTTCCCCTTACTGACCACCTTCGTCCAGCCCTGCTGGTTGGTCGGGGTGGTCGAAGGGAGAAGGGCGTCCTCCCTCGTGGAGGTAGGCACCGGCTCTTCTCGCCTCTTGTCCGCCGCAAGTGGCGGTCGGAGGCGTTTTTCCGGCAAGAGCCGGTCCTCTATTCCCGCTAGGCAGGATCTGACGAAGGCCCTCTCCTCCGCCATGACCCTGCGGAGGACATCCTCAAGGTCGGGGGAGGAGGCAAGGCCCTCTGCCGCAGGTCTGGGCTCGGCTTGGGATGGCCGGGCCGTGGCTTCAGCCAGCTTCATGTGCAGCTGGCTGACCTCCGACTGCAGGCGATCCACCTTCGCCTGCAGTTGCCGCGTTTCGTCGCTGGCCTTGCGGTCCACCAGCTCCGCGACGATGCCACGCATGCTGGCGGCCCGGCATTTGAGGGACTTCTGGAAAGTCCCCTTCAGATGCGAGGACTTGGCGGCGACCTCTACGATCGCCTCCTCGTCCTCCAAGGCCATCCTTTGGAGTTCGGCGAGGGAGTGGTCCGCGTACAGGATACGGGACGCCCCGTACCCGGACTTGGCACGGGAAACGCGCGCCCGTTCCTCCCTAGCCGCCACCTGCTCCTCCAGGTCTTGTTGGAGCCGCTCCCGCCTTGCCAGGTCCAACTCCCGCTGGGCGTCGACTAACCCCACGTCGTGGGTGTCTGCCGCTGTCGCCTTTTTGGCCTTGACCTTCCTTATGGGCTCCTTAGCTGAACCCGAGCCTGAGGATCCATCGGACACGACCTTGAGGAAGGTCCGCTTCCGCGATGCCGATCGTGATCGAGGATCGACCACCATCGAACCCGCATCCGATGCAATGGACTCAATGTCGGAGTCCGACATGTCGCCCACACTCCCGCCGTAGAAGGCTCTGCCTTCACTCGACGCTTCAGCGTCGCGTTGGCCCTGAGAAGGGCCTTTTGGTTGGCCCTGAGAAGGGCCTTTGGGTTGGCCCTGAGAAGGGCCTTTGGGTTGGCCCTGAGAAGGGCCTTTTTTGACAAAATGCCCGAGGGCATCCCGCAATGGTTTTGGCATATTCCAACAATATCGTAGCTCACAAGGCAGTAAGATAGCTACGATGCACAGTGCACTTTAGCCGTACCCAGTCTGCCACTCCGTTACGGTGGTCAGAACTGGGACGTTTCCGGGGAACGCGACGTGGACGCAAGCACTGTGGGGTGGTTCCCCAACCTAACCTAACCTAACCTAACCTAACCTAACCTAACCTAACCTAACCTAACCTAACCTTTTTTTTTTTTTTTTTTTTTGATAAGGCAGGGGGAATGCTAATGCATGCCACCCGCAAAAAGTGTCTGCGGGTGGGTATGTCGGACTCGCACCGACTAAACCTAACCTGCCGTGGACTTCTTCTGGCGCCTGATAGGGGGAGCCCCGGGAACGCGGGTATGCTGCTCCGGTGCCCCCCTTTTTGCGCCGTGTCCCAGATAGTCGGGACACGCACCCGGGGAGAGCTGTGGGTTGCCCTCCCCATTTTGCCGACTCCTGCCAGTACGGCACAGCGACTGCGCCACAAACAGTTCGCTGTCTTCCCGGGGCTGCTTGCACGTGGCGGCAGTAGAGGACACTTCTCATACTGCCACCGCAACCCCGAGGGGAGTAGGGCTAACGGCTGCCGCCGCCGCCCCGACGCCTCCTCCGTCTACGAGCGGGGTCGGCTCGCTCCCGATCCCGCTCGGCGGCCTCCTTCTGGAGCATGACTGCTTCGCAGAAGGAGACCACGGCGTCCCATGTGGTGGAGTCGCCAGCCAGCATCGCATATACGACTGCCGGCGGCGAAAGATCCCGTCCGATCTCAGCGACCAGGACTCGCCTCTCGACCTCCCAGGCCGGGCACTCTTCTAGAGTGTGTTGGGCTGAGTCCAGGTCGCTACCGCAGTGGTGACACTGTGTCGTCGCTTCTCGGCCGATCCGACTCAGGTACTCACCGAAACACCCGTGTCCGGTGAGTATCTGAGTCAGTCTGTAGGTGACGTTACCCTCCCTCCTCCCCATCCAGGCTTCGAGGTAAGGCAGGATGGCACCGACGGCACGCTGGCGCGCGTTCCGCGGCAATTCTAGCCGCGCGCGCCACTGTACAAGTACGCGCCGGTGTGCTTCCCGCCTGTAGGCAACGAGCGTCTGCTCTGGCGCCTCACCGCTCTCCCGGCGGACGCGGATTTCGGTGAAAACCGTCGCGTCGACTGCCGCCAGGAGATCAAACGGCGGGAGGCGCGCCAGGAGTGTCGCCGCCTCAAAGGATATCGTTCGATATCCTCGTGCGACCCGGATGGCCACCACACGCTGCAGGCTGTTTAAGATAGCTCTGCAGCGGGAGGCGCCCGTCAGGCGTTCAGACCAGACGGGCGCCCCATAAAGGACCATGGATCGCACGACACCTCCGTAGAGGCGGCGAACTTCTTCCCTGGGACCCCCGAGGTTTGGCAAAAGCCGGTGCAACGCTCCGGTTACCCGGCGCACTCGGGGGGCCAGACGCTCGAAATGCTCCTCGAAGCCCCATCGGCTGTCTAGGGTGAGGCCCAGGTACTTCATGTACCGCCCCACCCTGACCTCTGCGTCACCTACACGCATCGACGTACTGGGTGGTTCCTCCCTACGGCGTAAGCCGTGGAACCATAGCGCCTCGGAACCTAACCTAACCTTTTTTTTTTTTTTTTTTTTTGTTTGCGCTGGGAAAAAATGCGTTACGCATACCCGCCCATTGGGGGATGGACGGGTTATGTGGGACTCTCCGGCTACTCCGGCATACCCACTAAAATAACCCAGCGGCACTCCCGCATCGTCTGTGTGGAGGAGGACTGGGAAACCGGCACAGCCTTTACGTCCAGTCCCCCACCGACGACCGCCCGCCTTTACAGCGGGGCCCGCACGCCCCTCCCTAAGTGGAGGGGCCCGGGAACGACCGTGAGTGCTCGGCCGTTCCCGCCCGACGTGGGTGGTGATCAGTGCAATGCGAGCGAAGGCGCCCCCGCGCCTGTCGCCCGCTAATCACCACCAGAAGGAGGGAGGCGACGATCGTACAACCGCCGTCTCCCACCCCTTCTTCGCCTGCGGAGCGGCGGCGCGAGAGGATCATCCTCCCGCGCGCGCTCCGCCGCCTCCTTTTGCGACATGACATTCTCGCAAAAGGAGGCAACCGCCGCCCAAGCCTCCTCACTCCCCAGCATGGAGTTCACCACACTGGGAAGTGAGAGGTCCATTCCGACCACATCTGTCAGGGCACGGCGCAGCTCAGCCCAGGCTGGGCACACCTCGAGGGTGTGCTGCGCCGTGTCCTCCGCGGCTCCACAGTCGTGGCACGCCGGGGTTTCCTCCCTCTGGATCCGATGCAGGTGCGTTCCGAAGCAGCCATGCCCGGACAACACCTGCACCAGACGGAAAGAGAGGAAACCGTGGGGGCGCTCGAGCCAGTCCCGCAGGACTGGACCGAGCGCGTCCAGCGTCCGGCGTCCAAATGTGGCGGAGGCGAGGTCCCGTGTCCAGTGTAGGACGATTGCGTCCCTCGCCTCCCGCCGCACGGCATCCCGCTCTTGCGCGGCGGGGCGCTCACCCAGCGCCCTACGCCGCGCCGCCCATTCGTACACTCTGGCGAGCACCCATGCCTCCAATTCCCAGGGAGGGGTGCCGGCCAGAGCGCACGCCGCCGCGAAGCCCACTGAGCGGTAGGCTCTCGCCACCCGCTGTGCAATGGCCCGTTGGGGCCTGCGGATGGCGGTTGCATTCTCCCTCCTGTGGAGGGAGTCCGCCCAGATGGGTGCCCCATACAGGGCCATACTCTTGAGGATGCCGGCATAGAGGCGCCGGCATCGCTCCTTGGGCCCTCCCAGGTTTGGGAGGAGCCATGAGAGGGCGTCCGCGGCTAACCTAACCTAACCTTTTTTTTTTTTTTTTTTTTTTTGTTTGCGCTGGGAAAAAATGCGTTACGCATACCCGCCCATTGGGGGATGGACGGGTTATGTGGGACTCTCCGGCTACTCCGGCATACCCACTAAAATAACCCAGCGGCACTCCCGCATCGTCTTTGTGGAGGAGGACTGGGAAACCGGCACAGCCTTTACGTCCAGTCCCCCACCGACGACCGCCCGCCTTTACAGCGGGGCCCGCACGCCCCTCCCTAAGTGGAGGGGCCCGGAAACGACCGTGAGTGCTCGGCCGTTCCCGCCCGACGTGGGTGGTGATTAGTGCAATGCGAGCGAAGGCGCCCCCGCGCCTGTCGCCCGCTAATCACCACCAGAAGGAGGGAGACGACGATCGTACAACCGCCGTCTCCCACCCCTTCTCCGCCTGCGGAGCGGCGGCGCGAGAGGATCATCCTCCCGCGCGCGCTCCGCCGCCTCCTTTTGCGACATGACATTCTCGCAAAAGGAGGCAACCGCCGCCCAAGCCTCCTCACTTCCCAGCATGGAATTCACCACACTGGGAAGCGAGAGGTCAATCCCGACTACATCGGTCAGGGCACGGCGCAGCTCAGCCCAGGCTGGGCACACCTCGAGGGTGTGCTGCGCCGTGTCCTCCGCGGCTCCACACTCGTGGCACGCCGGGGTTTCCTCCCTCCGGATCCGATGCAGGTGCGATCCGAAGCAGCCATGCCCGGATAACACCTGCACCAGACGGAACGAGAGGAAACCGTGGGACCGCTCGAGCCAGTCCCGCAGGACTGGACCGAGCGCGTCCAGCGTCCGGCGTCCAAATGTGGCGGAGGCGAGGTCCCGTGTCCAGTGTAGGACGATTGCGTCCCTCGCCTCCCGCCGCACGGCATCCCGCTCTTGCGCGGCGGGGCGCTCACCGAGCGCCCTACGCCGCGCCGCCCATTCGTACACTCTGGCGAGCACCCATGCCTCCAATTCCCAGGGAGGGGTGCCGGCCAGAGCGCACGCCGCCGCAAAGCCCACTGAGCGGTAGGCTCTCGCCACCCGCTGTGCAATGGCCCGTTGGGGCCTGCGGATGGCGGTTGCATTCTCCCTCCTATGGAGGGAGTCCGCCCAGATGGGTGCCCCATATAGGGCCATGCTCTTGAGGATGCCGGCATAGAGGCGCCGGCATCGCTCCTTGGGCCCTCCCAGGTTTGGGAGGAGCCATGAGAGGGCGTCCGCGGCTTTCAGCAGGCGCGTCGACAGCCCGCTGAAGTGCGGGCCGAAGCGCCACCTGCTGTCTAGCACGAGGCCCAGATACTTCATCTGGGCCCCGACCCCTATCTGGACGCCCTCCACCACGATGTGGGCGTCAGGAGGGCAGCGCTGCCGAGGCCCGTGAAAGAACACGGCCTCGGTCTTGTTCAGCGCTACCCTCAAACCAAGCTGGCGGATCCTACCTGCCACTAAGGATCCGCCAGCTGAGGCCAAACGGGCCGCCTCTCCAAAGTCCCTCCCCCGGGCAACGAGGAGAGTGTCATCCGCGTAGCAGATGACACTCGTGCCCTGGAGGAGGGTGCCCCGCAGGAGCCAATCGAATCCGATGTTCCACAAGAGGGGCCCTAGCACCGAACCCTGTGGAACACCGGACTCCGCGCCGTAGCGCCTGATCCTGGCCGTCCTGTCCGCCAGGAGGACCTCCCGGTCCTCCAGGTAGTTGGCCAGGATCGCCCGCAGATATTTGGGCACTCCGTGGTACCGGAGTGCCTCCAATATGGTCGAGTGGGGCACGGAGTTGAACGCGTTGGCGATGTCGAACGACACCGCCAACACTCCGTCCCCAGCCTCGACCGCCGCCTTTACTTGGCCCCTGAGTAGGGCCACCGCGTCGACCGTCGAACGCCCTTGTCTAAAGCCGAACTGGGCGTCCGACAGGTCCGGCCCTACCTCCCGCAAATGGCTGTTAAGCCGGGTGGCGAGGATCCCCTCGAACAGTTTACCGACCTCATCGAGCAGAACGATGGGCCGGTATGCCGAGGGGGAGTCCACCGGGCGTCCCTCCTTCCGGAGCAGGCAAAGCTGCCCCTCCTTCCAGAGCTTCGGGAACCTCCCAGCCGTCAGGCAAGCGCTGAAGAGGTCCCGAAACCTCTGCTCCATTAGGGACGCCGCGATGGCCACCACCCGTGCGGGGACGCCATCCGGTCCAGGGGCCGTCTTTTTCGCGCGGAGGGACAGAACCCCCGCGCCAAATTCCTCCACCGAAACCGGAGGGACCTCCTCCGCCGGCGAAGCCACCACCCCCCCCAGTGGGGGGTTCATCGTTGGTGGGGTGAATTCGGTCCTGCGCGGAAACAGTGACCGAACCACCCCATCCAGCAACGCCGGCTCTAGGGTCTCCGTTAGTGGGGGGCCATAAGGGCGCAGCTGGCTCCGCGCCAGCTTATACGGCCTCCCAAACGGATCCCTGTCGAGTCCCTCCAGCATCTCGGCCTTTGCCGAGTCCTCGGCGGCGCACATTGCCGACTTGAGGACCGTCTTTGCCTCTACGTAAGAGGCGTAGAGGCGGTCCTCCTCGGCCTGACATCGGCCGGTGCGCCGCCGACTCCGCGTGTAGGCCCTCCTGGCCTCCACGCACTCGGCTCGGAGCCCCGCCAGCGCCACCGTCCACCAATAAACGGCGCGACGGGGAGGCGGACGGCGAGACCGAGGCATGCTAGAGTTGCACACCTCGGTCAGGGACCTCCGGAGCTGAACCGCTGCGGCGTCCACGTCCGTGCCCTCTACAGGGGGCGAGAGCCAGTCCTCGAGGAACGCTGCCTCCAGGGCTGCCTCCCGGTCCAGGCGGGTGAGAGCCCACCGCGGGAAGGGTGATTGGCCCGAGCGGGCCACCCCCCGCGGGCTCTGGGTGGAGATGTCGAACCGCACATATCGGTGGTCCGACAGGGTCTCCACCA
Organism: Pseudoips prasinana; assembly: GCA_951640165.1. NCBI lineage: Eukaryota > Metazoa > Arthropoda > Insecta > Lepidoptera > Nolidae > Pseudoips > Pseudoips prasinana. Next base: position 47,632 of record CATOCT010000004.1, read on the forward strand.
TCTCCACCCGCCAGTTCACGACGCGTGTGGCTAGCACAGGGGTGGCGAACGACACGTCCACCACTGACCCTCCCTGTTGCCGCACACACGTGTGAACATCCCCCCTGTTCAGGAGGGACACGCCGCACGAAGCCGCCCAAAATTCGACGGCGCGCCCCCGGACGTTACAGGACGCCGCTGGGTTGCCCCAAGCCACCGCCTTGGCGTTCAGGTCGCCCAAAACGACGACCTGACGTGGTGCCGCCCTCCCGACGACTGCCGTAAGGACCTCGAGAAAGTTCTCGAAGTCCCTTAGAGGGCGGTTTGGGGAGAAATAGACCCCGACCAGGGCTATTTCTCCCCACGCGGCGGCCACATATCCCGGACCCCTCTCTAAAAGCGAGAGGGGAGGGGAGTCCGTGGCAGGCCGCGACACCAACGCCACCAAGCCGTCCCGATCACCCAGCCAACGGCCAGGTATCGAGTACGGCTCGGCGACCACCGCCACGTCCACCAACCACTCGGCCACAGTCTGCATCAGCAGATCCTGTGCCGCTCTGCAGTGGTTGGTGTTCGCCTGGAGGATGCGATGTTCGACTCTACCCATTAGTCGGTCATCGCACCCCCCTCCTCCACGGCCGCTGAGGTCCCAGCCACTGGGACGGCGGTGGCAACGACAGGCCGGGTCTGCGCCTGTACTTTCCCCTTCTTAAGGGGAGGACTGCAGTTCCTCCCCTTCATTATATGGCCCGCAGGGCGGCCACTGGCGGCACAAACTGCGCAGTGCGGCGCGGCGGCCATGCAGGAGGCGGATTTGTGGCCCTCCTTGCCGCAGCGGTAGCAACTGTCCGTCCTGTCGACAGTGGACGGACAGAGGGCTCGGGTGTGGCCGATTCCGAAGCACTTGTAGCACCTCAAAGGTTGGTCCTCAAGTGCCCGAACCGCACCCGAGCTGAACCCGACGGCGAGCCGTCCCTTTTCGAGGACGGCTTTGGCAGCGGCAACTGGGCACTCTAGGCGAATGGTGCCCATGCCGCCGCGCCCGGGCCTGATGCCCCCGCCTTGTACCGCTGCGACTTCGCAGCCCCCTATGGCTACGATTGCTGCCACCACCTCCTCCTTGGTGACGGAGTCATCCAGGTCCGTCACCTCGATGGCCGCCGACTTCACCGGCCTGGCCACCTTCGCCACGTCCGCAAGGACCTCTTGCAGCTTTGCTGCGAAGAGGTCCGCATTCTTGCCACCCTCCGCACCTGGGAACTCAAAAATACGAGCCCCAGCCTGTGTCCGGCGGCATGAGACTTTGCCGATCCCCAGTTTGGTGGGATCGGCAGTGGCACGCGCCCGCACCAACATGGACGCGTACGTCTCACCCCGCTCCGCGGCCTTCGCGGTGAGTGTCACCACGACGGCCGCGGTCTTTGGAGGAACTAGGTTCCTCTTGGCACCGGCTGGGGGGGAAGAAGTCTTCCCTTTCCCCTTTCCCTTGCCAGTCGACTGACCAGCAGGGGTGGTGGCGGAGGCGGCTGAGGCCGCGGGGGTGCTCTTCCCCCTCCCTTTTCCCCTACCAGTCGATTGCGACTGGCTAGGAGTGGTGGTGGCAGGGACGGCAGGGACGACAGCTGCCGTCTTTTTGCCTTTGCCCTTCCCCTTACCGACCACCTTCGTCCAGCCCTGCTGGTTGGTCGGGGTGGTTGAAGGTAGAAGGGCGTCCTCCGTCTGGGAGGTAGGCACCGGCTCCTGTCGCTTCTTGTCCGCCGCAAGTGGCGGTCGGAGGCGTTTCTCCGGCAAGAGCCGGTCCTCTATACCCGCCAGACAGGATCTGACGAAGGCCCTCTCCTCTGCCATGACCCTGCGGAGGACATCTTCAAGGCCGGAGGAGGAGGCATGGCCCTCTGCCGCAGGTCTGGGCTCGGCTTGGGATGGCCGGGCCGTGGCTTCAGCCAGCTTCATGTGCAGCTGGCTGACCTCCGACTGCAGGCGATCTACCTTCGCCTGCAGTTGCCGCGTTTCGTCGCTGGCCTTGCGGTCCACCAGCTCCGCGACGATGCCACGCATGCTGGCGGCCCGGCATTTGAGGGACTTCTGGAACGTCCCCTTCAAATGCGAGGACTTGGCGGCGACCTCCACGATCACCTCCTCGTCCTCCAAGGCCATCTTTTCTAATTCGGCTAAGGAGTGGTCCGCGTACAGGACGCGGGACGCACCATAGCCGGATTTGGCACGGGCGACGCGCGCCCGTTCCTCGTTGGCCGCAACCTTCTCCTCCAGCTCCTGTTGGAGCTGCTCCCGCTGAGCCAGGTTCAACTGGCGTTGGGCGTCTGCCAAACCCACGTTGTGGGTGTCCGCCTCTTTCGTCGACTTTTTGGCCTTCGGTTTGTTCTTTTCGGAACCCGAGGCCGAGGATCCATCCGAGCCGTGCCTGAGGTACGCCTTTCGTTTTCCCGATGCCGATCGCGACCGAGAAGCCTCGATCACCATCACATCCGACGCAATGGACTCATTGTCGGAGTCCGTCAATGAGTCCACTCTCCCTCCGTAGAAGGTCCTCCCTTCATCCGACGCTAAGGAAGCGTCGCGTTGGCCCTGAGAAGGGCCTTTTGGTTGGCCCTGAGAAGGGCCTTTGGGTTGGCCCTGAGAAGGGCCTTTGGGTTGGCCCTGAGAAGGGCCTTTTCTAATGAAATGCCCGAGGGCATCCCGCGCGGGTTTAGGCATTTCCGACAAGTTCGTAGCTTCCAGGCAATAAGATCGCTACGATGCACAGTGCACTTTAGCCGTACCCAGTCTGCCACTCCGTTACGGTGGTCAGAACTGGGACGTTTCCAGGGAACACGACGAGGACGTAAGCACTGTGGGGTGGTTCCCCAACCTAACCTAACCTTTTTTTTTTTTTTTTTTTTGTTTGCGCTGGGAAAAAATGCGTTACGCATACCCGCCCATTGGGGGATGGACGGGTTATGTGGGACTCTCCGGCTACTCCGGCATACCCACTAAAATAACCCAGCGGCACTCCCGCATCGTCTATTTGGAGGAGGACTGGGAAACCGGCACAGCCTTTACGTCCAGTCCCCCACCGACGACCGCCCGCCTTTACAGCGGGGCCCGCACGCCCCTCCCTAAGTGGAGGAGCCCGGGAACGACCGTGAGTGCTCGGCCGTTCCCGCCCGACGATGGTGGCGATTTGTGCAATGCGAGCGAAGGCGCCCCCGCGCCTGTCGCCCGCTAATCACCACCAGAAGGTGGGAGGCGACGGTCGTATAACCGCCTTCTCCCACCCCTTCTTCGCCTGCGGAGCGGTGGCGCGAGAGGATCATCCTCCCGCGCGCGCTCCGCCGCCTCCTTTTGCGACATGACATCCTCGCAAAAGGAGGCAACCGCCGCCCAAGCCTCCTCACTCCCCAGCATGGAGTTTACCACACTGGGAAGTGAGAGGTCCTGCCCGACCACATCTGTCAGGGCACGGCGCAGCCCAGCCCAGGCTGGGCACACCTCGAAGGTGTGCTGCGCCGTGTCCTCCGCGGCTCCACAATCGTGGCACGCCGGGGTCTCCTCCCTCCGAATCCGGTGCAGGTGCGTTCCGAAACAGCCATGTCCGGACAACACCTGCACTAGACGGAACGAGAGGAAACCGTGGGGGCGCTCGAGCCAGTCCCGCAGGACTGGACCGAGCGCGTCCAGCGTCCGGCGTCCAAATGTGGCGGAGGCGAGGTCCCGTGTCCAGTGTAGGACGATTGCGTCCCTCGCCTCCCGCCGCACGGCATCCCGCTCTTGCGCGGCGGGGCGCTCACCCAGCGCCCTACGCCGCGCCGCCCATTCGTACACTCTGGCAAGCACCCATGCCTCCAATTCCCAGGGAGGGGTGCCGGCCAGAGCGCACGCCGCCGCAAAGCCCACTGAGCGGTAGGCTCTCGCCACCCGCTGTGCAATGGCCCGTTGGGGCCTGCGGATGGCGGTTGCATTCTCCCTCCTATGGAGGGAGTCCGCCCAGATGGGTGCCCCATATAAGGCCATGCTCTTGAGGATGCCGGCATAGAGGCGCCGGCATCGCTCCTTGGGCCCGCCCAGGTTCGGGAGGAGCCATGAGAGGGCGTCCGCGGCCTTAAGCAGGCGCGTCGACAGCCCGCTGAAGTGCGGGCCGAAGCGCCACCTGCTGTCCAGCACGAGGCCCAGATACTTCATCTGGGCCCCGACCCCTATTCGGACGCCCTCCACGACGATGTGGGCGTCTGGAGGGCAGCGCTGCCGAGGCCCGTGAAAGAACACGGCCTCGGTCTTGTTCAGCGCTACCCTCAAACCAAGCTGGCGGATCCTACCTGCCACTAAGGATCCGCCAGCCGAGGCCAGACAGGCCGCCTCCCGAAAGTCCCTCCCCCGGGCAACGAGGAGAGTGTCATCCGCGTAGCAGATGACACTCGTGCCCTGGAGGAGGGTGCCCCGCAGGAGCCAATCGAATCCGATGTTCCACAAGAGGGGCCCTAGCACCGAGCCTTGTGGAACACCGGATTCCGCGCCGTAGCGCCTGATCCTGGCCGTCCTGTCCGCCAGGAGGACCTCCCGGTCCTCCAGGTAGTTGGCCAAGATCGCCCGCAGATATTGGGGCACTCCGTGATACCGGAGTGCCTCCAATATAACCTAACCTAACCTTTTTTTTTTTTTTTTTTTTTTTTTTGTTTGCGCTGGGAAAAAATGCGTTACGCATACCCGCCCATTGGGGGATGGACGGGTTATGTGGGACTCTCCGGCTATTCCGGCATACCCACTAAACTAACCCAGCGGCACTCCCGCATCGTCTGTGTGGAGGAGGACTGGGAAACCGGCACAGCCTTTACGTCCAGTCCCCCACCGACGACCGCCCGCCTTTACAGCGGGGCCCGCACGCCCCTCCCTAAGTGGAGGGGCCCGGGAACGACCGTGAGTGCTCGGCCGTTCCCGCCCGACGATGGTGGCGATTTGTGCAATGCGAGCGAAGGCGCCCCCGCGCCTGTCGCCCGCTAATCACCACCAGAAGGAGGGAGGCGACGATCGTACAACCGCCGTCTCCCACCCCTTCTTCGCCTGCGGAGCGGCGGCGCGAGAGGATCATCCTCCCGCGCGCGCTCCGCCGCCTCCTTTTGCGACATGACATTCTCGCAAAAGGAGGCAACCGCCGCCCAAGCCTCCTCACTCCCCAGCATGGAGTTCACCACACTGGGAAGTGAGAGGTCCATTCCGACCACATCTGTCAGGGCACGGCGCAGCTCAGCCCAGGCTGGGCACACCTCGAGGGTGTGCTGCACCGTGTCCTCCGCGGCTCCACAGTCGTGGCACGCCGGGGTTTCCTCCCTCTGGATCCGATGCAGGTGCGTTCCGAAGCAGCCATGCCCGGACAACACCTGCACCAGACGGAAAGAGAGGAAACCGTGGGGGCGCCCGAGCCAGTCCCGCAGGACTGGACCGAGCGCGTCCAGCGTCCGGCGTCCAAATGTGGCGGAGGCGAGGTCCCGTGTCCAGTGTAGAACGATTGCGTCCCTCGCCTCCCGCCGCACGGCATCCCGCTCTTGCGCGGCGGGGCGCTCACCCAGCGCCCTACGCCGCGCCGCCCATTCGTACACTCTGGCGAGCACCCATGCCTCCAATTCCCAGGGAGGGGTGCCGGCCAGAGCGCACGCCGCCGCGAAGCCCACTGAGCGGTAGGCTCTCGCCACCCGCTGTGCAATGGCCCGTTGGGGCCTGCGGATGGCGGTTGCATTCTCCCTCCTGTGGAGGGAGTCCGCCCAGATGGGTGCCCCATACAGGGCCATGCTCTTGAGGATGCCGGCATAGAGGCGCCGGCATCGCTCCTTGGGCCCTCCCAGGTTTGGGAGGAGCCATGAGAGGGCGTCCGCGGCTTTCAGCAGGCGCGTCGACAGCCCGCTAAAGTGCGGGCCGAAGCGCCACCTGCTGTCCAGCACGAGGCCCAGATACTTCATCTGGGCCCCGACCCCTATCCGGACGCCCTCCACCACGATGTGGGCGTCAGGAGGGCAGCGCTGCCGAGGCCCGTGAAAGAACACGGCCTCGGTCTTGTTCAGCGCCACCCTCAATCCAAGCTGGCGGATCCTACCTGCCACTAAGGATCCGCCAGCTGAGGCCAGACAGGCCGCCTCCCTAAAGTCCCTCCCCCGGGCAACGAGGAGAGTGTCATCCGCGTAGCAGATGACACTCGTGCCCTGGAGGAGGGTGCCGCGCAGCAGCCAATCGAATCCGATGTTCCACAAGAGAGGTCCTAGCACCGAACCCTGTGGAACACCGGACTCCGCGCCGTAGCGCCTGATCCTGGCCGTCCTGTCCGCCAGGAGGACCTCCCGGTCCTCCAGGTAGTTGGCCAGGATCACCCGCAGATATTGGGGCACTCCGTGGTACCGGAGTGCCTCCAATATGGTCGAGTGGGGCACGGAGTTGAACGCGTTGGCGATGTCGAACGACACCGCCAACACTCCGTCCCCAGCCTCGACCGCCTCCTGAACTTGGCCCCTGAGTAGGGCCACCGCGTCGACCGTCGAACGCCCCTGTCGAAACCCGAACTGGGCGTCCGACAGGTCTGGCCCTACCTCCCGCAAGTGGCTGTTAAGCCGGGTGGCGATGATCCCCTCGAACAGTTTACCGACCTCATCGAGCAGAACGATGGGCCGGTATGCCGAGGGGGAGTCCACCGGGCGTCCCTCCTTCCGGAGCAGGCAAAGCTGCCCCTCCTTCCATAGTTTCGGGAACCTCCCAGCCGTCAGACACGCGCTGAAGAGGTCCCGAAACCTCTGCTCCATGAGGGACGCCGCGATGGCCACCACCCGTGCGGGGACGCCATCCGGTCCAGGGGCCGTCTTCTTCGCGCGGAGGGAAAGAACCCCCGCGCCAAATTCCTCCGCCGAAACCGGAGGGACCTCCTCCGCCAGCGAAGCCACCACCCCCCCCAGTGGGGGGTTCATCGCTGGTGGGGTGAATTCGGTCCTGCGCGGAAACAGCGACCGAACCACCCCATCCAGCAACGCCGGCTCTAGGGTCTCCGTTAGTGGGGGGCCATAAGGGCGCAGCTGGCTCCGCGCCAGCTTATATGGCCTCCCAAACGGATCCCTGTCGAGTCCCTCCAGCATCTCGGCCTTTGCCGAGTCTTCGGCGGCGCACATTGCCAACTTGAGGACCGTCTTTGCCTCTACGTAAGAGGCGTAGAGGCGGTCCTCCTCCGCCTGACATCGGCTGGTGCGCCGCCGACTCCGCGTGTAGGCCCTCCTGGCCTCCACGCACGCGGCCCGGAGCGCCGCCAGCTCCGCCGTCCACCAATAAACAGCGCGACGGGGAGGCGGACGGCGAGACCGAGGCATGCTGGAATTGCACACCTCGGTCAGGGACCCCCGGAGCCGAACCGCTGCGGCGTCGACGTCCGTGCCCTGCACAGGGGGCGAGAGCCAGTCCTCGAGGAACGCTGCCTCCAGGGCTGCCTCCCGGTCCAGGCGGGTGAGAGCCCACCGCGGGAAGGGAGATTGGCCCGAGCGGGCCATCCTCCGCGGGCTCTGGGTGGAGATGTCGAACCGCACATATCGGTGGTCCGACAGGGTCTCCACCATCTCCACCCGCCAGTTCACGACGCGGGCGGCTAGAACGGGGGTGGCGAACGATACGTCCACCACTGACCCTCCCCGTTGCCGCACACACGTGTGAACATCCCCCCTGTTCAGGAGGGACACGCCGCACGAAGCCGACCAAAATTCGGCGGCGCGCCCCCGGACGTTGCACGACGCCGCCGGGTTGCCCCAGGCCACCGACTTGGCGTTCAGGTCGCCCAACACGACGACCTGACGTGGTGCCGCCCTCCCGACGACTGCCGTAAGGACTTCGAGAAAATTCTCGAAGTCCCTTAGAGGGCGGTTTGGGGAGAAATAGACCCCGACCAGGGCTATTTCTCCCCACGCGGCGGCCACGTATCCCGGACCCCTCTCTAAAAGCGAGAGGGGAGGGGAGTCCGTGGAAGGCCGCGACACCAACGCCACCAAGCCGTCCCGATCACCCAGCCAACGGCCGGGTATCGAGTACGGCTCGGCGACCACCGCCACGTCCACCAACCACTCGGCCACAGTCTGCATCAGCAGATCCTGGGCCGCTCTGCAGTGGTTGGTGTTCGCCTGGAGGATGCGATGATCGACTCTATGCATTAGTCGGACATCGCACCCCTCTCCTCCACGGCCGCCGAGGTCCCAGCTTCGGGGTCGGCGGTGGCAGCAACAGGCCGGGTCGGCGCCTGCTCTTTGCCCTTCTTAAGGGGAGGACTGCAATTCCTCCCCTTCATAATGTGTCCCGCAGGGCGGCCGCTGGCGGCACATACCGCGCAGTGCGGTGCGGCGGCCTTGCAGGAGGCGGATTTGTGCCCCTCCTTGCCGCAGCGGTAGCAGCTGTCCGTCCTGTCAATGCTGGACGGACAGAGGGCTCGGGTGTGACCGATGCCGAAGCACCGGTAACACCGCAGAGGCTGGTCCTCAAGTGCCCGGACCGCCGCCGAGCTGAAGCCGACGGCGAGCCGTCCCTTTTCGAGGACGGCTTTGGCAGCGGCGACTGGGCACTCCAGGCGAATGGTGCCCATGCCGCCGCGCCCGGGCCTGATGCCCCCGCCCTGCACCGCTGCGACTGCGCAGCCACCTATGGCTGCGATCGCTGCCACCACCTCCTCTTTGGTGACTGAATCGTCAAGATCAGCCACCTCAATGGCCGCCGACTTCACCGGCCTCGCCACCTTCGCCACATCCGCAATGACCTCCTGCAGCTTCGCTGCAAAGAGGTCTGCGTTCTTCGCGCCCTCGGCACCCGGGAACTCGAAAATTCGAGCCCCAGCCTGTGTCTTGCGGCATGAGACTTTGCCGATCCCCAGTTTGGTGGGATCGGCAGTGGCACGCGCCCGCACCAACATGGACGCGTACGTCTCACCCCGCTCCGCGGCCTTTGCGGTGAGCGTCACCACGACGGCCGCGGTTTTGGGAGGAACTAGGTTCCTCTTGGCACTGGCTGGGGGCGAACCCTTCCCCTTTCCCTTGCCAGTCGACGACTGACCGGCAGGGGTGGTGGCGGAGACGGCTGGGGCTGGAGGGGTGCTCTTCCCCTTCCCCTTCCCTTTCCCTTTGCCAGCTGGCCGCGACTGGCTGGGAGTGGTGGTGGCGGGAACGGCAGGGACGACAGCTGCCGTCTTTTTGCCCTTGCCCTTCCCCTTACCGACCACCTTCGTCCAGCCCTGCTGGTTGGTCGGGGTGGTCGAAGGGAGAAGGGCGTCCTCCCTCTGCGAGGTGGGCACCGGCTCTCGCCTCTTGTCCGCCGCAAGCGGCGGTCGGTGGACTTTCTCCGGCAAGAGCCGGTCCTCGATGCCTGCCAGGCAGGATCGAACAAACGCCCTCTCCTCCGCCATCACCTTGCGGAGGACATCCTCAAGGCCGAGGGAGGAGGCAAGACCCTCCTCTGCAGGTCTGGGCTTGGCTTGCAATGGCTTCCTTTGCCGAACCCGAGGCCGAGGACCCATCCGACCCGCCTTTTAAGTAGGTCTTCCTCTTCCTGGATGCTGATCGCGATCGAGTATCCTCGATCACCATCACATCTGACGTAGTGGATTCATTGTCGGAGTCCGATAATGAATCATCCGCTCTCCCGCCATAGAAGGTTCTGCCTTCCTTCGACGCTTCAGCGTCGCGTTGGCCCTGAGAAGGGCCTTTTGGTTGGCCCTGAGAAGGGCCTTTGGGTTGGCCCTGAGAAGGGCCTTTGGGTTGGCCCTGAGAAGGGCCTTTTTTGATGAAATGCCCGAGGGCATCCCGCGCGGGTTTAGGCATAATCCAACAAGTTCGTAGCTCTCTAGGCAGTATGGTCGCTACGATGCACAGTGCACTTTAGCCGTACCCAGTCTGCCACTCCGTTACGGTGGTCAGAACTGGGACGTTTCCGGGGAACGCGACGTGGACGCAAGCACTGTGGGGTGGTTCCCCAACCTAACCTAACCTAACCTTTTTTTTTTTTTTTTTTTTTTTTTGTTTGCGCTGGGAAAAAATGCGTTACGCATACCCGCCCATTGGGGGATGGACGGGTTATGTGGGACTCGCCGGGCTAGTCCCGGGATACCCACTAAAATAACCCAGCGGCACTCCCGCATCGTCTATTTGGAGGAGGACTGGGAAACCGGCACAGCCTTTACGTCCAGTCCCCCACCGACGACCGCCCGCCTTTACAGCGGGGCCCGCACGCCCCTCCCTAAGTGGAGGGGCCCGGGAACGACCGTGAGTGCTCGGCCGTTCCCGCCCGACGAGGGTGGTGATTAGTGCAATGCGAGCGAAGGCGCCCCCGCGCCTGTCGCCCGCTAATCACCACCAGAAGGAGGGAGGCGACGATCGTACAACCGCCGTCTACCACCCCTTCTTCGCCTGCGGAGCGGCGGCGCGAGAGGATCATCCTCCCGCGCGCGCTCCGCCGCCTCCTTTTGCGACATGACATTCTCGCAAAAGGAGGCAACCGCCGCCCAAGCCTCCTCACTCCCCAGCATGGAGTTTACCACACTGGGAAGTGAGAGGTCCTGCCCGACCACATCTGTCAGGGCACGGCGCAGCTCAGCCCAGGCTGGGCACACCTCGAGGGTGTGCTGCGCCGTGTCCTCCGCGGCTCCACACTCGTGGCACGCCGGGGTTTCCTCCCTCTGAATCCGATGCAGGTGCGTTCCGAAGCAGCCATGCCCGGACAACACCTGCACCAGACGGAACGAGAGGAAACCGTGGGGGCGCTCGAGCCAGTCCCGCAGGACTGGACCGAGCGCGTCCAGCGTCCGGCGTCCAAAGGTGGCGGAGGCGAGGTCCCGTGTCCAGTGAAGGACGATTGCGTCCCTCGCCTCCCGCCGCACGGCATCCCGCTCTTGCGCGGCGGGGCGCTCACCCAGCGCCCTACGCCGCGCCGCCCATTCGTACACTCTGGCGAGCACCCATGCCTCCAATTCCCATGGAGGGGTGCCGGCCAGAGCGCACGCCGCCGCAAAGCCCACTGAGCGGTAGGCTCTCGCCACCCGCTGTGCAATGGCCCGTTGGGGCCTGCGGATGGCGGTTGCATTCTCCCTCCTATGGAGGGAGTCCGCCCAGATGGGTGCCCCATACAGGGCCATGCTCTTGAGGATGCCGGCATAGAGGCGCCGGCATCGCTCCTTGGGCCCTCCCAGGTTTGGGAGGAGCCATGAGAGGGCGTCCGCGGCTTTCAGCAGGCGCGTCGACAGCCCGCTAAAGTGCGGGCCGAAGCGCCACCTGCTGTCCAGCACGAGGCCCAGATACTTCATCTGGGCCCCGACCCCTATTCGGACGCCCTCCACCACGATGTGGGCGTCAGGTGGGCAGCGCTGCCGAGGCCCGTGAAAGAACACGGCCTCGGTCTTGTTCAGCGCTACCCCCAATCCAAGCTGGCGGATCCTACCTGCCACTAAGGATCCGCCAGCCGAGGCCAGACAGACCGCCTCTCCAAAGTCCCTCCCCCGGGCAACGAGGAGAGTGTCATCTGCGTAGCAGATGACACTCGTGCCCTGGAGGAGGGTGCCCCGCAGGAGCCAGTCAAATCCGATGTTCCACAAGAGGGGCCCCAGCACCGAACCCTGTGGAACACCGGACTCCACTCCATACCGCCTGATCCTGGCCATCTTGTCAACCAGAAGGACCTCCCGGTCCTCCAGGTAGCTGGCCAGGATCGCCCGCAGATATTGGGGCACTCCGTGGTACCGGAGTGCCTCCAATATGGTCGAGTGGGGCACGGAGTTGAAGGCGTTGGCGATGTCGAACGACACCGCCAACACTCCGTCCCCAGCCTCGACCGCCTCCCGCACCTGGCCCCTGAGTAGGGCCAACGCGTCGACCGTCGAACGCCCTTGTCGGAACCCGAATTGGGCGTCCGACAGGTCCGGCCCTACCTCCCGCAGCTGGCTATTAAGCCGGGTGGCGATGATCCCCTCGAACAGTTTACCGACCTCATCGAGTAAAACGATGGGCCGGTATGCCGAGGGGGAGTCCACCGGGCGTCCCTCCTTGCGAAGAAGGCACAACTTGCCTTCCTTCCATAGCTTCGGGAACCTCCCAGCCGTCAGGCACGCGCTGAAGAGGTCCCGAAGCCTTTCCTCCATGAGGGACGCCGCGATGGCCACCACCCGTGCGGGGACGCCGTCCGGTCCAGGGGCCGTCTTCTTCGTGCGGAGGGGCAGAACCCCCGCGCGAAGTTCCTCCACCGATACTGGAGGGACCTCCTCCTCCGGCGAAGCCACCACCCCCCCCAGCGGGGGGTTCATCGTTGGTGGGGTGAAGTCGGTCCTGCGCGGAAACAGTGACCGAACCACCCCATCCAGCAACGCCGGCTCTAGGGTCTCCGCTAATGGGGGGCCGTAAGGGCGCAGCTGGCTCCGCGCCTGCTTATACGGCCTCCCAAACGGATCCCTGTCGAGGCCCTCCAGCATCTCGGCCTTAGCCGAGTCCTCGGCGGCGCACATTTCCGACTTGAGGACCGTCTTTGCCTCTAGGTAAGAGGCGTAGAGGCGGTCCTCCTCAGCCTGACATCGGCTGGTGCGCCGCCGACTCCGCGTGTAGGCCCTCCTGGCCTCCACGCACGCGGCCCGTAGCGCCGCCAGCTCCCCCGTCCACCAATAAACGGCGCGACGGGGAGGCGGACGGCGAGACCGAGGCATGCTGGAGTTGCACACCTCGGTCAGGGACCTCCGCAGCTGAACCGCTGCGGCGTCCACGTCCGTGACCTCAACAGGGGGCGAGAGCCAGTCCCGGAGGAACGCAGCCTCCTGGGCTGCCTCCCGGTCCAGGCGGGTGAGAGCCCACCGCGGGAAGGGAGATTGGCCCGAGCGGGCCATCCCCCGCGGGCTCTGGGTGGAGATGTCGAACCGCACATATCGGTGGTCCGACAGGGTCTCCACCATCTCCACCCGCCAGTTCACGACGCGTGTGGCTAGCACAGGGGTGGCGAACGACACGTCCACCACTGACCCTCCCTGTTGCCGCACACACGTGTGAACATCCCCCCTGTTCAGGAGGGACACGCCGCACGAAGCCGCCCAAAATTCGACGGCGCGCCCCCGGACGTTACAGGACGCCCCTGGGTTGCCCCAGGCCACCGACTTGGCGTTCAGGTCACCACACACAATGACCTGACGTGGCGCCGCCCTCCCGACGACTGCCGTAAGGACCTCGAGAAAATTCTCGAAGTCCCTTAGAGGGCGGTTTGGGGAGAAATAGACCCCGACCAGGGCTATTTCTCCCCACGCGGCGGCCACGTATCCCGGACCCCTCTCTAAGAACGAGAGGGGAGGGGAGTCCGTGGCAGGCCGCGACACCAACGCCACCAAGCCGTCCCGATCACCCAGCCAGCGGCCAGGTATCGAGTACGGCTCGGCGACCACCGCCACGTCCACCAACCACTCGGCCACAGTCTGCATCAGCAGATCCTGTGCCGCTCTGCAGTGGTTGGTGTTCGCCTGGAGGATGCGATGTTCGACTCTACCCATTAGTCGGTCATCGCACCCCCCTCCTCCACAGCCGCTGAGGTCCCAGCCACTGGGACGGCGGTGGCAGCGACAGGCCGGGTCGGCGCCTGTTCCTTGCCCTTCTTAAGGGGAGGACTGCAATTCCTCCCCTTCATAATGTGGCCCGCTGGGCGGCCACTGGCGGCGCATACCGCGCAGTGCGGTGCGGCGGCCTTGCAGGAGGCGGCTTTGTGCCCCTCCTTGCCGCAGCGGTAGCAGCTGTCCGTCCTGTCAATGCTGGACGGACAGAGGGCTCGGGTGTGACCGATGCCGAAGCACCGGTAACACCGCAGAGGCTGGTCCTCAAGGGCCCGGACCGCCGCCGAGCTGAACCCGACGGCGAGCCGTCCCTTCTCGAGGACGGCTTTGGCAGCGGCAACTGGGCACTCCAGGCGAATCGTGCCCATGCCGCCGCGCCCGGGCCTGATGCCCCCGCCCTGCACCGCTGCGACTTCGCAGCCCCCTATGGCTGCGATTGCTGCCACCACCTCCTCCTTGGTGACGGAGTCGTCCAGATCCGTCACCTCGATGGCCGCCGACTTCACCGGCCTGGCCACCTTCGCCACGTCCGCGATGACCTCCTGCAGCTTCGCTGCGAAGAGGTCCGCGTTCTTACTGCCTTCCGCTCCCGGGAACTCAAAGATTCGGGCCCCAGCCTGGGTCCGGCGGCATGAGACCTTGCCGATCCCCAGTTTGGTGGGATCGGCAGTGGCACGCGCCCGCACCAACATGGACGCGTACGTCTCACCCCGCTCCGCGGCCTTCGCGGTGAGTGTCACCACGACGGCCGCGGTCTTTGGAGGAACCAGGTTCCTCTTGGCACCGGCTGGGGGCGAACCCTTCCCCTTTCCCTTGCCAGTCGACGACTGACCGGCAGGGGTGGTGGCGGAGACGGCTGGGGCTGGGGGGGTGCTCTTCCCCTTCCCCTTCCCTTTTCCTTTGCCAGTCGGCTGCGACTGGCCGGGAGTGGTGGTGGGAACGGCAGTGACAACAGGTGCCGTCCTTTTGCCTTTGCCCTTCCCCTTACCGACCACCTTCGTCCAGCCCTGCTGGTTGGTCGGGGTGGTGGAAGGCAGAAGGGCGTCCTCCCTCTGAGAGGCAGGCACCGGCTCCTCTCGCCTCTTGTCCGCTGCAAGCGGCGGTCGGAGGGTCTTCGCCGGTAAGAGCCGGTCCTCAATACCCGCTAGGCAGGCCCGAACAAATGCCCTCTCCTCCGCCATCACCTTGCGGAGGACATCCTCGAGACCGGGAGAGGAAACAAGGCTTTCTGCCGCAGGTTGATTCTCGGCTTGGGATGGACGGGCCGTGGCTTCAGCCAGCTTCAGGTGAAGCTGGCTCACCTCCGTCTGCAGGCGATCCACCTTCGCCTGCAGTTGCCGCGACTCGTCGCTGGCCTTGCGGTCGACCAGCTCCGCGACGATGCCGCGCATGCTGGCGGCCCGGCATTTAAGGGACTTTTGAAAAGTCCCTTTTAGGTGGGAGGACTTGGTGGCGACCTGGACGATTACCTCCTCGTCCTCCAATGCCATCCGCTCCAGCTCGGCCAGGGAGTGGTCCGCGTACAGAACGCGGGACGCTCCGTATCCCGATTTGGCACGGGCGGCGCGCGCCCGTTCCTCCCTGGCCGCTACCTGCTCCTCCAGGTCTTGTTTGAGCCGCTCCCGCTGAGCCAGGTCCAACTGCCGCTGGGCGTCGACCAAACCCACATCATGGGTATCTCCCGCTACTGTCGGCCTCTTGGCCTTCACCTTCTTCTTTGCAGAACCCGAGGCCGAGGAGCCATCCGACCCCTCCTTCAAAAAGGTCTTCCGCTTTCTGGAAGTGGATCGCGACCGCGAATCCACTTCCGCCATCGAATCGGCGTCCGATTCAATGGACTCAATTTCGGAGTCTGACAAATCGATCGCCCTCCCGCCGTAGAAGGCCCTGCCTTCCTCCGACGCTGATGCGTCGCGTTGGCCCTGAGAAGGGCCTTTTGGTTGGCCCTGAGAAGGGCCTTTGGGTTGGCCCTGAAAAGGGCCTTTGGGTTGGCCCTGAGAAGGGCCTTTGGGTTGGCCCTGAGAAGGGCCTTTTTTCACAAAATGCCCGAGGGCATCCCGCGCTGGTTTTGGCATATCAAAACAAAGCAATTTCGCAGCACTCAAGGCAGATAGTCGCTACGAAGCACAGTGCACTTTAGCCGTACCCAGTCTGCCACTCCGTTACGGTGGTCAGAACTGGGACGTTTCCAGGGAACACGACGAGGACGTAAGCACTGTGGGGTGGTTCCCCAACCTAACCTAACCTAACCTAACCTAACCTTAACCTAACCTAACCTAACCTAACCTTTTTTTTTTTTTTTTTTTTTTTTACATGGTGGAAATGCGTTACGCATACCCGCCGCTTGGGAAGGCGACGGGTTATGTGGGACTCGCCGGGCTAGTCCCGGGATACCCACTAAAACCACCATGGTAGCCAAGCCTCTAGGTGCTGTAAGCGATGGCTCCGGGAACTCGAGAAGATCTCCATCCGGAACCACCACTATTACACCTATGCGACATAGAGAAGCTCCTCCCAGGGGGCTAAGGTGTTATTGGCCCCCGATGCATACTTTGTATGTAGGTAACATGCGGCTACCACAGGTTGCCTCTTCCCGGGTCCACCTCCTCACGGACAAGGACGGCTAGAGTTCCCGCTCCAGTCGCCTGCGGACCCAGGGGCGGCGCAAGACTTGCGTTTTTGCAGTATATCTTGCGCCGCTTTTGCTCCCTCGCACCGGTTTCTGTGGTTGCGAGTGCAACACTTCGTCCGATGCAGTACTCTCTCGCCAGATCAGTACTTAGTTTCTCCGGCGCCTCATTCTCCTGCGGGCGGGATCAACTCTCTCCCGTTCCCGCTCGGCGGCTTCTTTGCGCAGCATTACTGCTTCGCAGAAACACACTACTGCCCTCCAATTTTCATTCTCCGCCAGCATGGCTCCTACTACGGTTGGCGGAGAAAGATCTCTCCCAGTCCGTGCTACCAGGACTCGCCTCTCGGTCTCCCAAGCTGGGCACTCTTCGAGTGTGTGTTGGGCTGAGTCCTGGG
Source organism: Pseudoips prasinana (assembly GCA_951640165.1). NCBI lineage: Eukaryota > Metazoa > Arthropoda > Insecta > Lepidoptera > Nolidae > Pseudoips > Pseudoips prasinana. Next base: position 64,202 of record CATOCT010000004.1, read on the forward strand.
CACCTCCGCAATGGTGGCATTGTGCTGTTGGTTCTCTTCCAATTCGACTCAGATACTCACCGAAACACCCATGTCCGGTAAGTATCTGAGTCAACCTGTAGGTGAGATTTCGCCTACTGTCCATCCAGGCGTCGAGGTTGGGCAGAACCGCGCCAACGGCACGTTGACGTGCGTTCCGAGGCAACTCCAATCGCTCACGCCATAGTTCGAGTGCCCGCCGGCGCGCATTCCGCCGCACTTCGAACACGTCACCCCGAGGTTCGCTGCCGCCTCCCCGACGGACATGACCACGGATTTCGTCGTAGATTTCCGTGTCCATGTCCGCCAGGATGTCAAATGGCAAAGATCGTGCCAGGGTCATTACGGACGCGTAAGTCTCTCCCCGCTCCGCAGCCTCCGCGGTGAGTGTCATCACGACGGCTGCGGTCTTGGGAGGAACCAAGTTCCTCTTGGGGCCGGCAGGGGTGGAACTCTTCGCCTTCCCCTTCTCCCCTCCCGTGCCAGTCGACTGACCAGCAGGGGTGGTGGCGGAGACGGCTGGGGCTCGAGGGGCGCTCCTCCCCTTCCCCTTCCCTTTCCCTTTTCCTTTGCCAGTCGCAGCCGACTGGCTGGGAGTGGTGGTGGCGGGGACGGCAGGGACGACAGGTGCCGTCCTTTTGCCTTTGCCCTTCCCCTTACCGACCACCTTCGTCCAGCCCTGCTGGTTGGTCGGGGTGGTGGAAGGGAGAAGGGCGTCCTCCCTCGAGGAGCTAGGCACCGGCTCCTCTCGCCTTCTGTCCGCCGCAAGCGGCGGTCGGACGACTTTCGCCGGCAAGAGCCGGTCCTCTATCCCCGCTAGGCAGGATCTGACGAAGGCCCTCTCCTCCGCCATGACCCTGCGGAGGACATCCTCAAGGCCGGGGGAGGAGGCAAGGCCCTCTGCCGCAGGTCTGGGCTCGGCTTGGGATGGCCGGGCCGTGGCTTCAGCCAGCTTCATGTGCAGCTGGCTGACCTCCGACTGCAGGCGATCTACATTCGCCTGCAGTTGCCGCGTTTCGTCGCTGGCCTTGCGGTCGACCAGCTCCGCGACGATGCCACGCATGCTCGCGGCCCGGCATTTAAGGGACTTCTGAAAAGTCCCTTTTAAGTGGGAGGACTTGGCGGCGACCTCCACGATCGCCTCCTCGTCCTCCAAGGCCATTCTCTGGAGTTCGGCCAGGGAGTGGTCCGCGTACAGGACGCGGGACGCCCCGTACCCGGACTTTGCACGGGCAACGCGCGCCCGTTCCTCCTGGGCCGCAACCCGCTCCTCCAGCTCTTGCTGAAGCTGCTCCCGCCGTGCCAGGTCCAGCTCACGCTGGGCGTCGGCTAAACCCACATCGTGGGTGTCTGCCGCTGTCGTGGGCTTCTTAGCCTTGATCCTCTTTTTTGGCTCCTTCGCCGAGCCCGAGCCAGAGGAGCCATCCGACACGACTTTGAGGAAGGAACGTTTCCTCGAAGCCGATCGTGATCGAGCAATCTCGATCACCATCGCGCCATCTGACGCAGTGGACTCGTTGTCGGAGTCCGACAATTCATCCACCCTCCCGCCGTAGAAGGCTCGACCTTCCTTCGACGCTTCAGCGTCGCGTTGGCCCTGAGAAGGGCCTTTTGGTTGGCCCTGAGAAGGGCCTTTGGGTTGGCCCTGAGAAGGGCCTTTGGGTTGGCCCTGAGAAGGGCCTTTTTTTACAAAATGCCCGAGGGCATCCCGCGCGGGTTTAGGCATTTTCCAACAATTCGTAGCTCTCAAGGCAGTAAGGTAGCTACGATGCACAGTGCACTTTAGCCGTACCCAGTCTGCCACTCCGTTACGGTGGTCAGAACTGGGACGTTTCCGGGGAACGCGACGTGGACGCAAGCACTGTGGGGTGGTTCCCCAACCTAACCTTTTTTTTTTTTTTTTTTTTTGTTTGCGCTGGGAAAAAATGCGTTACGCATACCCGCCCATTGGGGGATGGACGGGTTATGTGGGACTCTCCGGCTAGCCCGGCATACCCACTAAAATAACCCAGCGGCACTCCCGCATCGTCTATTTGGAGGAGGACTGGGAAACCGGCACAGCCTTTACGTCCAGTCCCCCACCGACGACCGCCCGCCTTTACAGCGGGGCCCGCACGCCCCTCCCTTAGTGGAGGGGCCCGGGAACGACCGTGAGTGCTCGGCCGTTCCCGCCCGACGAGGGTGGTGATTGGTGCAATGCGAGCGAAGGCGCCCCCGCGCCTGTCGCCCGCTAATCACCACCAGAAGGAGGGAGGCGACGATCGTACAACCGCCGTCTCCCACCCCTTCTCCGCCTGCGGAGCGGCGGCGCGAGAGGATCATCCTCCCGCGCGCGCTCCGCCGCCTCCTTTTGCGACATGACATTCTCGCAAAAGGAGGCAACCGCCGCCCAAGCCTCCTCACTCCCCAGCATGGAGTTCACCACACCGGGAAGTGAGAGGTCTAACCCGACTACATCGGTCAGGGCACGGCGCAGCTCAGCCCAGGCTGGGCACACCTCGAGGGTGTGCTGCGCCGTGTCCTCCGTGGCTCCACACTCGTGGCACGCCGGGGTTTCCTCCCTCTGGATCCGATGCAGGTGCGTTCCGAAGCAGCCATGCCCGGACAACACCTGCACCAGACGAAAAGAGAGGAAACCGTGGGGGCGCTCGAGCCAGTCCCAAAGGACTGGACCGAGCGCGTCCAGCGTCCGGCGTCCAAAGGTGGCGGAGGCGAGGTCTCGTGTCCAGTGAAGGACGATTGCGTCCCTCGCCTCCCGCCGCACGGCCTCCCACTCTTGCGCGGCGGGGCGCTCACCCAGCGCCCTACGCCGCGCCACCCATTCGTACACTCTGGCGAGCACCCATGCCTCCAATTCCCATGGAGGGGTGCCGGCCAGAGCGCACGCCGCCGCGAAGCCCACCGAGCGGTAGGCTCGCGCCACCCGCTGTGCAATGGCCCGTTGGGGCCTGCGGATGGCGGTTGCATTCTCCCTCCTGTGGAGGGAGTCCGCCCAGATGGGAGCCCCATATAGGGCCATGCTTTTGAGGATGCCGGCATAGAGGCGCCGGCATCGCTCCTTGGGCCCGCCTAGGTTCGGGAGGAGCCATGAGAGGGCGTCCGCGGCTTTTAGCAGGCGCGTCGACAGCCCGCTGAAGTGCGGGCCGAAGCGCCACCTGCTGTCCAGCACGAGGCCCAGATACTTCATCTGGGCCCCGACCCCTATCCGGACGCCCTCCACCAGGATGTGGGCGTCAGGAGGGCAGCGCTGCCGAGGCCCGTGAAAGAACACGGCCTCGGTCTTGTTCAGCGCCACCCTCAAACCAAGCTGGCGGATCCTACCTGCCACTAAGGATCCGCCAGCTGAGGCCAGACAGGCCGCCTCCCTAAAATCCCTCCCCCGGGCAACGAGGAGAGTGTCATCCGCGTAGCAGATGACACTCGTGCCCTGGAGGAGGGTGCCGCGCAGCAGCCAATCGAATCCGATGTTCCACAAGAGGGGCCCTAGCACCGAACCCTGTGGAACACCGGACTCCGCGCCGTAGCGCCTGATCCTGGCCGTCCTGTCCGCCAGGAGGACCTCTCGGTCCTCCAGGTAGTTGGCCAGGATCACCCGCAGATATTGGGGCACTCCGTGGTACCGGAGTGCCTCCAATATGGTCGAGTGGGGCACGGAGTTGAACGCGTTGGCGATGTCGAACGACACCGCCAACACTCCGTCCCCAGCCTCGACCGCCTCCTTTACTTGGCCCCTGAGTAGGGCCACCGCGTCGACCGTCGAACGCTCCTGTCGAAAGCCGAACTGGGCGTCCGACAGGTCCGGCCCTACCTCCCGCAAATGGCTGTTAAGCCGGGTGGCGAGGATCCCCTCGAACAGTTTACCGACCTCATCGAGCAGAACGATTGGCCGGTATGCCGAGGGGGAGTCCACCGGGCGTCCCTCCTTCCGGAGCAGGCAAAGCTGCCCCTCCTTCCATAGTTTCGGGAACCTCCCAGCCGTCAGACACGCGCTGAAGAGGTCCCGAAACCTCTGCTCCATGAGGGACGCCGCGATGGCCACCACCCGTGCGGGGACGCCATCCGGTCCAGGGGCCGTCTTCTTCGCGCGGAGGGAAAGAACCCCCGCGCCAAATTCCTCCGCCGAAACCGGAGGGACCTCCTCTGCCAGCGAAGCCACCACCCCCCCCAGTGGGGGGTTCATCGTTGGTGGGGTGAATTCGGTCCTGCGCGGAAACAGCGACCGAACCACCCCATCCAGCAACGCCGGCTCTAGGGTCTCCGTTAGTGGGGGGCCACAAGGGCGCAGCTGGCTCCGCGCCAGCTTATATGGCCTCCCAAACGGATCCCTGTCGAGTCCCTCCAGCATCTCGGCCTTTGCCGAGTCTTCGGCGGCGCACATTGCCAACTTGAGGACCGTCTTTGCCTCTACGTAAGAGGCGTAGAGGCGGTCCTCCTCCGCCTGACATCGGCCGGTGCGCCGCCGACTCCGCGTGTAGGCCCTCCTGGCCTCCACGCACGCGGCCCGGAGCGCCGCCAGCTCCGCCGTCCACCAATAAACAGCGCGACGGGGAGGCGGACGGCGAGACCGAGGCATGCTGGAATTGCACACCTCGGTCAGGGACCCCCGGAGCCGAACCGCTGCGGCGTCGACGTCCGTGCCCTCCACAGGGGGTGAGAGCCAGTCCTCGAGGAACGCTGCCTCCAGGGCTGCCTCCCGGTCCAGGCGGGTGAGAGCCCACCGCGGGAAGGGTGATTGGCCCGAGCGGGCCATCCCCCGCGGGCTCTGGGTGGAGATGTCGAACCGCACATATCGGTGGTCCGACAGGGTCTCCACCATCTCCACCCGCCAGTTCACGACGCGTGTGGCTAGCACAGGGGTGGCGAACGACACGTCCACCACTGACCCTCCCTGTTGCCGCACACACGTGTGAACATCCCCCCTGTTCAGGAGGGACACGCCGCACGAAGCCGCCCAAAATTCGACGGCGCGCCCCCGGACGTTACAGGACGCCGCTGGGTTGCCCCAGGCCACCGCCTTGGCGTTCAGGTCGCCCAACACGACGACCTGACGTGGTGCCGCCCTCCCGACGACTGCCGTAAGGACCTCGAGAAAGTTCTCGAAGTCCCTTAGAGGGCGGTTTGGGGAGAAATAGACCCCGACCAGGGCTATTTCTCCCCACGCGGCGGCCACGTATCCCGGACCACTCTCTAAAAGCGAGAGGGGAGGGGAGTCCGTGGCAGGCCGCGACACCAACGCCACCAAGCCGTCTCGATCACCCAGCCAACGGCCAGGTATCGAGTACGGCTCGGCGACCACCGCCACGTCCACCAACCACTCGGCCACAGTCTGCATCAGCAGATCCTGTGCCGCTCTGCAGTGGTTGGTGTTCGCCTGGAGGATGCGATGTTTGACCCTACCCATTAGTCGGTCATCGCACCCCCCTCCTCCACAGCCGCTGAGGTCCCAGCCACTGGGACGGCGGTGGCAACGACAGGCCGGGTCGGCGCCTGTACTTTCCCCTTCTTAAGGGGAGGACTGCAGTTCCTCCCCTTCATTATATGGCCCGCAGGGCGGCCACTGGCGGCACAAACTGCGCAGTGCGGCGCGGCGGCCATGCAGGAGGCGGATTTGTGGCCCTCCTTGCCGCAGCGGTAACAACTGTCCGTCCTGTCGACAGTGGACGGACAGAGGGCCCGGGTGTGGCCAATGCCGAAGCACTTGTAGCACCTCAGCGGCTGGGCCTCAAGTGCCCGGACCGCAGCTGAGCTGAAGCCGACGGCGAGCCGTCCCTTCTCGAGGACGGCTCTGGCTGCGGCCACTGGGCACTCCAGGCGAATGGTGCCCATGCCGCCGCGCCCGGGCCTGATGCCCCCGCCCTGCACCGCTGCGACTGTGCAGCCCCCAATGGCTGCGACTGCTGCCACCACCTCCTCCTTGGTGACGGAGTCGTCCAGATCCGCCACCTCGAAGGCCGCCGACTTCACCGGCCTGGCCACCTTCGCGTCGTCCGCAATGACCTCTTGCAGCTTTTCTGCGAAGAGGTCCGCATTTTTTCCGCCCTCCGCCCCCGGGAACTCGAAGATACGAGCCCCAGCCTGTGTCTTGCGGCATGACACTTTGCCGATCCCCAATTTGGTGGGATCGGCACTGGCACGCGCCCGCACCAACATGGACGCGTACGTCACTCCCCGCTCCGCGGCTTCCGCGGTGAGTGTCACCACGACGGCCGCGGTCTTGGGAGGAACCAAGTTCCTCCTGACACCGGCTGGGGTCGAACCCTTCCCCTTTCCCGTGCCAGTCGACTGACCAGCAGGGGTGGTGGCGGGGACGGCTGGGGCTGGAGGGGTGCTCTTCCTCTTCCCCTTCCCTTTCCCTTTGCCAGCTGGCCGCGACTGGCTGGGAGTGGTGGTGGCGGGAACGGCAGGGACGACAGCTGCCGTCCTTTTTCCCTTGCCCTTGCCCTTACCAACCACCTTCGTCCAGCCCTGCTGGTTGGTCGGGGTGGTGGAAGGGAGAAGGGCGTCCTCCCTCGTGGAGCTAGGCACCGGCTCCTCTCGCCTTCTGTCCGCCGCAAGCGGCGGTCGAACGACTTTCGCCGGCAAGAGCCGGTCCTCAATGCCCGCTAGGCAGGCCCTCACGAAGGCCCTCTCCTCCGCCATCACCTTGCGGAGGACATCCTCAAGGCCGGTGGAGGAGGCAAGACCCTCCGCCGCAGGTCCGGGCTCGGCTTGCGATGGCCGGGCCGTGGCTTCAGCCAGCTTCATGTGCAGCTGGCTGACCTCCGATTGCAGGCGATCTACCTTCGCCTGCAGTTGCCGCGTTTCGTCGCTGGCCTTGCGGTCCACCAGCTCCGCGACGATGCCACGCATGCTGGCGGCCCGGCATTTGAGGGACTTCTGAAAAGTCCCCTTCAGATGCGAGGACTTGGCGGCGACCTCCACGATCGCCTCCTCGTCCTCCAAGGCCATCCTCTGCAGTTCGGCCAGGGAGTGGTCCGAGTACATCACGCGAGACGCACCGTACCCGGACTTGGCACGGGCGGCGCGCGCCCGTTCCTCCTGGGCCGCAACCCGCTCCTCCAGCTCTTGCTGGAGCTGCTCCCGCCGAGTCAGGTCCAGCTCGCGCTGGGCATCAACCAAACCCACGTCGTGGGTATCCGCCGCCTTTTTGGCCTTCACCTTCCGTTTAGGCTCCTTCGCCGAGCCTGAGCCCGAGGAGCCATCCGACCCATCCTTTAGAAAGGTCTTTCGCTTTCGGGACGCGGATCGCGATCGCGAATCCACGACCACCATCGAGTCCGCATCTGATACAATGGACTCATCGTCGGAGTCCACCTGCCCGCCGTAAAAGGCCCTGCCTTCATCCGACGCTAAGGAAGCGTCGCGTTGGCCCTGAGAAGGGCCTTTTGGTTGGCCCTGAGAAGGGCCTTTGGGTTGGCCCTGAGAAGGGCCTTTGGGTTGGCCCTGAGAAGGGCCTTTTTTCACAAAATGCCCGAGGGCATCCCGCGCTGGTTTTGGCATTTCCGCAGTATTCGTAGCTCTCAACGCAATAGGTAGCTACGATGCACAGTGCACTTTAGCCGTACCCAGTCTGCCACTCCGTTACGGTGGTCAGAACTGGGACGTTTCCGGGGACCTAACCTAACCTAACCTAACCTAACCTTTTTTTTTTTTTTTTTTTTTTTTTTTTTTTTTTTTTTTTTTTTTTTTTTTTGATAAGGCAGGGGGAATGCTAATGCATGCCACCCGCAAAAAGTGTCTGCGGGTGGGTATGTCGGACTCGCACCGACTAAACCTAACCTGCCGTGGACTTCTTCTGGCGCCTGATAGGGGGGAGCCCCGGGAACGCGGGTATGCTGCTCCGGTGCCCCCCTTTTTGCGCCGTGTCCCAGATGGTCGGGACACGCACCCGGGGAGAGCTGTGGGTTGCCCTCCCCATTTTGCCGACTCCTGCCAGTACGGCACAGCGACTGCGCCACAAACAGTTCGCTGTCTTCCCGGGGCTGCTTGCACGTGGCGGCAGTAGAGGACACTTCTCATACTGCCACCGCAACCCCGAGGGGAGTAGGGCTAACGGCTGCCGCCGCCGCCCCGACGCCTCCTCCGTCTACGAGCGGGGTCGGCTCGCTCTCGATCCCGCTCGGCGGCCTCCTTCTGGAGCATGACTGCTTCGCAGAAGGAGACCACGGCGTCCCATGTGGTGGAGTCGCCTGCCAGCATCGCATATACGACTGCCGGCGGCGAAAGATCCCGTCCGATCTCAGCGACCAGGACTCGCCTCTCGACCTCCCAGGCCGGACACTCTTCCAGAGTGTGCTGGGCTGAGTCCAGGTCGCTACCGCAGTGGTGACACTGTGTCGTCGCTTCTCGGCCGATCCGACTCAGGTACTCACCGAAACAGCCGTGTCCGGTGAGTATCTGAGTCAGTCTGTAGGTGACGTTACCCTCCCTCCTCCCCATCCAGGCTTCGAGGTAAGGCAGGATGGCACCGACGGCACGCTGGCGCGCGTTCCGCGGCAATTCGAGCCGCGCGCGCCACTGTGCAAGTACGCGCCGGTGTGCTTCCCGCCTGTAGGCAACGAGCGTCTGCTCTGGCGCCTCACCGCTCTCCCGGCGGACGCGGATTTCGGTGAAGACCGTCGCGTCGACTGCCGCCAGGAGATCAAACGGCGGGAGGCGCGCCAGGAGTGTCGCCGCCTCAAAGGATATCGTTCGATATCCTCGTGCGATCCGGATGGCCACCACACGCTGCAGGCTGTTCAAGATAGCTCTGCAGCGGGAGGCGCCCGTCAGGCTTTCAGACCAGACGGGCGCCCCATAAAGGACCATGGACCGCACGACACCTCCGTAGAGGCGGCGAACTTCTTCCCTGGGACCCCCGAGGTTCGGCAAAAGCCGGTGCAACGCTCCGGTTACCCGGCGCACTCGGGGGGCCAGACGCTCGAAATGCTCCTCGAAGCCCCATCGGCTGTCTAGGGTGAGGCCCAGGTACTTCATGTACCGCCCCACCCTGACCTCTGCGTCACCTACACGCATCGACGTACTGGGTGGTTCCTCCCTACGGCGTAAGCCGTGGAACCATAGCGCCTCGGTCTTGTGAGGCGCTACCCGAAGGCCCAGTCTCGTTATGGCCGCGACGACACACGCGACACCGAGTTCGGCGAGCCGTACCGCCCGCTGGAAACTTACCTCCCGGGCTATGACGAGCGTGTCGTCCGCATAGCAGACGACGCTCACCCCGGGAGGGAGGCTTATCCTCAGGACCGCATCGTACGCGAGGTTCCATAGCAGAGGTCCTAACACGGACCCCTGAGGAACCCCGCAGGAGAGCTCCCTCTGGATCTCAATCCCGTTCCGACCGACGAATTGAATCGTCCTGTCGCGCAAATATGCCCCGACTATGCCACGGAGATAGGGAGGCACGTTATGATAGACCAGTGCCTCCCGTATCGCCCGCCAGGGGACGGAGTTGAAGGCGTTGACGATGTCTAAGCTCACCGCCAACGCCACCCCCCCCGCCCGAACGGCGGGCTCCGACAGGGCGCGGACGCGATTGATCGCGTCCAGCGTCGAACGTCCCTGCCGGAATCCGAACTGGCTGTCCGATAAGTCGGGGCCAACGCGCGACAGATGCTCGCTGAGACGGGCGGCTATGACACGCTCAAAGAGCTTGCCCGCCTCGTCCAGCAAGCATATTGGTCGGAACGCCGAGGGAGAATCGGCGGTCCTGCCCGGCTTGCTCAAGAGCACTAGCCTTGCCTCTTTCCAGCAGGTGGGGAACACGGTACTACGGAGGCAGCTGGTGAACAGTTGCCTCAACCGGTCCCCCAGGACTGCCAGGGCGCAAACCCACGCCCTGCCCGGTATCCCATCCGGGCCAGGGGCGGTGTTACGGGCCGCAAGTCGCCGTACTGCTCGGTCCAACTCCCCCTCCGTCACCTCCAACTGGTCGTCCCAATCATGGTACGACGGTGACGGGGGGTCCGAGGGACTGTCCTGGACCCTAGGGAAGAGGGTGTCCACCACCCTCCTCAGGAAGTCCGGGTCCAGGGTACTCGTCAACGGAGGGACCCACGGTCTGAGCTTGCCCAGTACCATTTTGTACGGGCGCCCCCATGGGTCCCTATCCAGTCCCTCGATGAGCTCGTTCCAGGACCGAGCTTTGGCTTCCGCTATCGCGATGGATAGCGCCTTGACGGCGACTTGATACGCCCTGTGCGCTCCGGCAGCCTCTTCGGCATTGGCTCGCCTCCTCCGACGGGCCCGCTGGTGTCGGCGACGCGCTGCGACGTACTCCGAACGGAGTCGCGCGATTTCGGCCGACCACCAATACTGCGAGCCTCGTCTGTCACCTGGACGGATCCGGGGCATCGACGTGTCGCAGATGCGAGACATGATGCCCCGGAACCAGCCCGCCTGCGAATTGGGATCGGACGGGATCCTCTCTCCACCTTCACTCGCCCCCCAGGCGATGGCGACGGCGGCAGCCGTCAACATGTCGCGGTCCAAGCGGCGTAGGCACCAGCGCCGTGGAACCTAACCTAACCTTTTTTTTTTTTTTTTTTTTTTTTTTTGTTTGCGCTGGGAAAAAATGCGTTACGCATACCCGCCCATTGGGGGATGGACGGGTTATGTGGGACTCGCCGGGCTAGTCCCGGGATACCCACTAAAATAACCCAGCGGCACTCCCGCATCGTCTATTTGGAGGAGGACTGGGAAACCGGCACAGCCTTTACGTCCAGTCCCCCACCGACGACCGCCCGCCTTTACAGCGGGGCCCGCACGCCCCTCCCTAAGTGGAGGGGCCCGGGAACGACCGTGAGTGCTCGGCCGTTCCCGCCCGACGAGGGTGGTGATTAGTGCAATGCGAGCGAAGGCGCCCCCGCGCCTGTCGCCCGCTAATCACCACCAGAAGGAGGGAGGCGACGATCGTACAACCGCCGTCTACCACCCCTTCTTCGCCTGCGGAGCGGCGGCGCGAGAGGATCATCCTCCCGCGCGCGCTCCGCCGCCTCCTTTTGCGACATGACATTCTCGCAAAAGGAGGCAACCGCCGCCCAAGCCTCCTCACTCCCCAGCATGGAGTTTACCACACTGGGAAGTGAGAGGTCCTGCCCGACCACATCTGTCAGGGCACGGCGCAGCTCAGCCCAGGCTGGGCACACCTCGAGGGTGTGCTGCGCCGTGTCCTCCGCGGCTCCACACTCGTGGCACGCCGGGGTTTCCTCCCTCTGAATCCGATGCAGGTGCGTTCCGAAGCAGCCATGCCCGGACAACACCTGCACCAGACGGAACGAGAGGAAACCGTGGGGGCGCTCGAGCCAGTCCCGCAGGACTGGACCGAGCGCGTCCAGCGTCCGGCGTCCAAAGGTGGCGGAGGCGAGGTCCCGTGTCCAGTGAAGGACGATTGCGTCCCTCGCCTCCCGCCGCACGGCATCCCGCTCTTGCGCGGCGGGGCGCTCACCCAGCGCCCTACGCCGCGCCGCCCATTCGTACACTCTGGCGAGCACCCATGCCTCCAATTCCCATGGAGGGGTGCCGGCCAGAGCGCACGCCGCCGCAAAGCCCACTGAGCGGTAGGCTCTCGCCACCCGCTGTGCAATGGCCCGTTGGGGCCTGCGGATGGCGGTTGCATTCTCCCTCCTATGGAGGGAGTCCGCCCAGATGGGTGCCCCATACAGGGCCATGCTCTTGAGGATGCCGGCATAGAGGCGCCGGCATCGCTCCTTGGGCCCTCCCAGGTTTGGGAGGAGCCATGAGAGGGCGTCCGCGGCTTTCAGCAGGCGCGTCGACAGCCCGCTAAAGTGCGGGCCGAAGCGCCACCTGCTGTCCAGCACGAGGCCCAGATACTTCATCTGGGCCCCGACCCCTATTCGGACGCCCTCCACCACGATGTGGGCGTCAGGTGGGCAGCGCTGCCGAGGCCCGTGAAAGAACACGGCCTCGGTCTTGTTCAGCGCTACCCCCAATCCAAGCTGGCGGATCCTACCTGCCACTAAGGATCCGCCAGCCGAGGCCAGACAGACCGCCTCTCCAAAGTCCCTCCCCCGGGCAACGAGGAGAGTGTCATCTGCGTAGCAGATGACACTCGTGCCCTGGAGGAGGGTGCCCCGCAGGAGCCAGTCAAATCCGATGTTCCACAAGAGGGGCCCCAGCACCGAACCCTGTGGAACACCGGACTCCACTCCATACCGCCTGATCCTGGCCATCTTGTCAACCAGAAGGACCTCCCGGTCCTCCAGGTAGCTGGCCAGGATCGCCCGCAGATATTGGGGCACTCCGTGGTACCGGAGTGCCTCCAATATGGTCGAGTGGGGCACGGAGTTGAAGGCGTTGGCGATGTCGAACGACACCGCCAACACTCCGTCCCCAGCCTCGACCGCCTCCCGCACCTGGCCCCTGAGTAGGGCCAACGCGTCGACCGTCGAACGCCCTTGTCGGAACCCGAATTGGGCGTCCGACAGGTCCGGCCCTACCTCCCGCAGCTGGCTATTAAGCCGGGTGGCGATGATCCCCTCGAACAGTTTACCGACCTCATCGAGTAAAACGATGGGCCGGTATGCCGAGGGGGAGTCCACCGGGCGTCCCTCCTTGCGAAGAAGGCACAACTTGCCTTCCTTCCATAGCTTCGGGAACCTCCCAGCCGTCAGGCACGCGCTGAAGAGGTCCCGAAGCCTTTCCTCCATGAGGGACGCCGCGATGGCCACCACCCGTGCGGGGACGCCGTCCGGTCCAGGGGCCGTCTTCTTCGTGCGGAGGGGCAGAACCCCCGCGCGAAGTTCCTCCACCGATACTGGAGGGACCTCCTCCTCCGGCGAAGCCACCACCCCCCCCAGCGGGGGGTTCATCGTTGGTGGGGTGAAGTCGGTCCTGCGCGGAAACAGTGACCGAACCACCCCATCCAGCAACGCCGGCTCTAGGGTCTCCGCTAATGGGGGGCCGTAAGGGCGCAGCTGGCTCCGCGCCTGCTTATACGGCCTCCCAAACGGATCCCTGTCGAGGCCCTCCAGCATCTCGGCCTTAGCCGAGTCCTCGGCGGCGCACATTTCCGACTTGAGGACCGTCTTTGCCTCTAGGTAAGAGGCGTAGAGGCGGTCCTCCTCAGCCTGACATCGGCTGGTGCGCCGCCGACTCCGCGTGTAGGCCCTCCTGGCCTCCACGCACGCGGCCCGTAGCGCCGCCAGCTCCCCCGTCCACCAATAAACGGCGCGACGGGGAGGCGGACGGCGAGACCGAGGCATGCTGGAGTTGCACACCTCGGTCAGGGACCTCCGCAGCTGAACCGCTGCGGCGTCCACGTCCGTGACCTCAACAGGGGGCGAGAGCCAGTCCCGGAGGAACGCAGCCTCCTGGGCTGCCTCCCGGTCCAGGCGGGTGAGAGCCCACCGCGGGAAGGGAGATTGGCCCGAGCGGGCCATCCCCCGCGGGCTCTGGGTGGAGATGTCGAACCGCACATATCGGTGGTCCGACAGGGTCTCCACCATCTCCACCCGCCAGTTCACGACGCGTGTGGCTAGCACAGGGGTGGCGAACGACACGTCCACCACTGACCCTCCCTGTTGCCGCACACACGTGTGAACATCCCCCCTGTTCAGGAGGGACACGCCGCACGAAGCCGCCCAAAATTCGACGGCGCGCCCCCGGACGTTACAGGACGCCCCTGGGTTGCCCCAGGCCACCGACTTGGCGTTCAGGTCACCACACACAATGACCTGACGTGGCGCCGCCCTCCCGACGACTGCCGTAAGGACCTCGAGAAAATTCTCGAAGTCCCTTAGAGGGCGGTTTGGGGAGAAATAGACCCCGACCAGGGCTATTTCTCCCCACGCGGCGGCCACGTATCCCGGACCCCTCTCTAAGAACGAGAGGGGAGGGGAGTCCGTGGCAGGCCGCGACACCAACGCCACCAAGCCGTCCCGATCACCCAGCCAGCGGCCAGGTATCGAGTACGGCTCGGCGACCACCGCCACGTCCACCAACCACTCGGCCACAGTCTGCATCAGCAGATCCTGTGCCGCTCTGCAGTGGTTGGTGTTCGCCTGGAGGATGCGATGTTCGACTCTACCCATTAGTCGGTCATCGCACCCCCCTCCTCCACAGCCGCTGAGGTCCCAGCCACTGGGACGGCGGTGGCAGCGACAGGCCGGGTCGGCGCCTGTTCCTTGCCCTTCTTAAGGGGAGGACTGCAATTCCTCCCCTTCATAATGTGGCCCGCTGGGCGGCCACTGGCGGCGCATACCGCGCAGTGCGGTGCGGCGGCCTTGCAGGAGGCGGCTTTGTGCCCCTCCTTGCCGCAGCGGTAGCAGCTGTCCGTCCTGTCAATGCTGGACGGACAGAGGGCTCGGGTGTGACCGATGCCGAAGCACCGGTAACACCGCAGAGGCTGGTCCTCAAGGGCCCGGACCGCCGCCGAGCTGAACCCGACGGCGAGCCGTCCCTTCTCGAGGACGGCTTTGGCAGCGGCAACTGGGCACTCCAGGCGAATCGTGCCCATGCCGCCGCGCCCGGGCCTGATGCCCCCGCCCTGCACCGCTGCGACTTCGCAGCCCCCTATGGCTGCGATTGCTGCCACCACCTCCTCCTTGGTGACGGAGTCGTCCAGATCCGTCACCTCGATGGCCGCCGACTTCACCGGCCTGGCCACCTTCGCCACGTCCGCGATGACCTCCTGCAGCTTCGCTGCGAAGAGGTCCGCGTTCTTACTGCCTTCCGCTCCCGGGAACTCAAAGATTCGGGCCCCAGCCTGGGTCCGGCGGCATGAGACCTTGCCGATCCCCAGTTTGGTGGGATCGGCAGTGGCACGCGCCCGCACCAACATGGACGCGTACGTCTCACCCCGCTCCGCGGCCTTCGCGGTGAGTGTCACCACGACGGCCGCGGTCTTTGGAGGAACCAGGTTCCTCTTGGCACCGGCTGGGGGCGAACCCTTCCCCTTTCCCTTGCCAGTCGACGACTGACCGGCAGGGGTGGTGGCGGAGACGGCTGGGGCTGGGGGGGTGCTCTTCCCCTTCCCCTTCCCTTTTCCTTTGCCAGTCGGCTGCGACTGGCCGGGAGTGGTGGTGGGAACGGCAGTGACAACAGGTGCCGTCCTTTTGCCTTTGCCCTTCCCCTTACCGACCACCTTCGTCCAGCCCTGCTGGTTGGTCGGGGTGGTGGAAGGCAGAAGGGCGTCCTCCCTCTGAGAGGCAGGCACCGGCTCCTCTCGCCTCTTGTCCGCTGCAAGCGGCGGTCGGAGGGTCTTCGCCGGTAAGAGCCGGTCCTCAATACCCGCTAGGCAGGCCCGAACAAATGCCCTCTCCTCCGCCATCACCTTGCGGAGGACATCCTCGAGACCGGGAGAGGAAACAAGGCTTTCTGCCGCAGGTTGATTCTCGGCTTGGGATGGACGGGCCGTGGCTTCAGCCAGCTTCAGGTGAAGCTGGCTCACCTCCGTCTGCAGGCGATCCACCTTCGCCTGCAGTTGCCGCGACTCGTCGCTGGCCTTGCGGTCGACCAGCTCCGCGACGATGCCGCGCATGCTGGCGGCCCGGCATTTAAGGGACTTTTGAAAAGTCCCTTTTAGGTGGGAGGACTTGGTGGCGACCTGGACGATTACCTCCTCGTCCTCCAATGCCATCCGCTCCAGCTCGGCCAGGGAGTGGTCCGCGTACAGAACGCGGGACGCTCCGTATCCCGATTTGGCACGGGCGGCGCGCGCCCGTTCCTCCCTGGCCGCTACCTGCTCCTCCAGGTCTTGTTTGAGCCGCTCCCGCTGAGCCAGGTCCAACTGCCGCTGGGCGTCGACCAAACCCACATCATGGGTATCTCCCGCTACTGTCGGCCTCTTGGCCTTCACCTTCTTCTTTGCAGAACCCGAGGCCGAGGAGCCATCCGACCCCTCCTTCAAAAAGGTCTTCCGCTTTCTGGAAGTGGATCGCGACCGCGAATCCACTTCCGCCATCGAATCGGCGTCCGATTCAATGGACTCAATTTCGGAGTCTGACAAATCGATCGCCCTCCCGCCGTAGAAGGCCCTGCCTTCCTCCGACGCTGATGCGTCGCGTTGGCCCTGAGAAGGGCCTTTTGGTTGGCCCTGAGAAGGGCCTTTGGGTTGGCCCTGAAAAGGGCCTTTGGGTTGGCCCTGAGAAGGGCCTTTGGGTTGGCCCTGAGAAGGGCCTTTTTTCACAAAATGCCCGAGGGCATCCCGCGCTGGTTTTGGCATATCAAAACAAAGCAATTTCGCAGCACTCAAGGCAGATAGTCGCTACGAAGCACAGTGCACTTTAGCCGTACCCAGTCTGCCACTCCGTTACGGTGGTCAGAACTGGGACGTTTCCAGGGAACACGACGAGGACGTAAGCACTGTGGGGTGGTTCCCCAACCTAACCTAACCTAACCTTTTTTTTTTTTTTTTTTTTTTTTTTTGTTTGCGCTGGGAAAAAATGCGTTACGCATACCCGCCCATTGGGGGATGGACGGGTTATGTGGGACTCTCCGGCTAGCCCGGCATACCCACTAAAATAACCCAGCGGCACTCCCGCATCGTCTGTGTGGAGGAGGACTGGGAAACCGGCACAGCCTTTACGTCCAGTCCCCCACCGACGACCGCCCGCCTTTACAGCGGGGCCCGCACGCCCCTCCCTAAGTGGAGGGGCCCGGGAACGACCGTGAGTGCTCGGCCGTTCCCGCCCGACGATGGTGGCGATTTGTGCAATGCGAGCGAAGACGCCCCCGCGCCTGTCGCCCGCTAATCACCACCAGAAGGAGGGAGGCGACGATCGTACAACCGCCGTCTCCCACCCCTTCTTCGCCTGCGGAGCGGCGGCGCGAGAGGATCATCCTCCCGCGCACGCTCCGCCGCCTCCTTTTGCGACATGACATTCTCGCAAAAGGAGGCAACCGCCGCCCAAGCCTCCTCACTCCCCAGCATGGAGTTCACCACACTGGGAAGTGAGAGGTCCATTCCGACCACATCTGTCAGGGCACGGCGCAGCTCAGCCCAGGCTGGGCACACCTCGAGGGTGTGCTGCGCCGTGTCCTCCGCGGCTCCACAGTCGTGGCACGCCGGGGTTTCCTCCCTCTGGATCCGATGCAGGTGCGTTCCGAAGCAGCCATGCCCGGACAACACCTGCACCAGACGGAAAGAGAGGAAACCGTGGGGGCGCTCGAGCCAGTCCCGCAGGACTGGACCGAGCGCGTCCAGCGTCCGGCGTCCAAATGTGGCGGAGGCGAGGTCCCGTGTCCAGTGTAGGACGATTGCGTCCCTCGCCTCCCGCCGCACGGCATCCCGCTCTTGCGCGGCGGGGCGCTCACCCAGCGCCCTACGCCGCGCCGCCCATTCGTACACTCTGGCGAGCACCCATGCCTCCAATTCCCAGGGAGGGGTGCCGGCCAGAGCGCACGCCGCCGCGAAGCCCACTGAGCGGTAGGCTCTCGCCACCCGCTGTGCAATGGCCCGTTGGGGCCTGCGGATGGCGGTTGCATTCTCCCCCCTGTGGAGGGAGTCCGCCCAGATGGGTGCCCCGTATAGGGCCATACTCTTTAGGATGCCGGCATAGAGGCGCCGGCATCGCTCCTTGGGCCCGCCCAGGTTTGGGAGGAGCCATGAGAGGGCGTCCGCGGCTTTCAGCAGGCGCGTCGACAGCCCGCTGAAGTGCGGGCCGAAGCGCCACCTGCTGTCCAGCACGAGGCCCAGATACTTCATCTGGGCCCCGACCCCTATCCGGACGCCCTCCACCACAATGTGGGCGTCAGGAGGGCAGCGCTGCCGAGGCCCGTGAAAGAACACGGCCTCGGTCTTGTTCAGCGCCACCCTCAAACCAAGCTGGCGGATCCTACCTGCCACTAAGGATCCGCCAGCTGAGGCCAGACAGGCCGCCTCCCTAAAATCCCTCCCCCGGGCAACGAGGAGAGTGTCATCCGCGTAGCAGATGACACTCGTGCCCTGGAGGAGGGTGCCGCGCAGCAGCCAATCGAATCCGATGTTCCACAAGAGGGGCCCTAGCACCGAACCCTGTGGAACACCGGACTCCGCGCCGTAGCGCCTGATCCTGGCCGTCCTGTCCGCCAGGAGGACCTCCCGGTCCTCCAGGTAGTTGGCCAGGATCACCCGCAGATATTGGGGCACTCCGTGGTACCGGAGTGCCTCCAATATGGTCGAGTGGGGCACGGAGTTGAAGGCGTTGGCGATGTCGAACGACACCGCCAACACTCCGTCCCCAGCCTCGACCGCCTCCCGCACCTGGCCCCTGAGTAGGGCCACCGCGTCGACCGTCGAACGCCCCTGTCGAAAGCCGAACTGGGCGTCCGACAGGTCCGGCCCTACCTCCCGCAAATGGCTGTTAAGCCGGGTGGCGAGGATCCCCTCGAACAGTTTACCGACCTCATCGAGCAGAACGATGGGCCGGTATGCCGAGGGGGAGTCCACCGGGCGTCCCTCCTTCCGGAGCAGGCAAAGCTGCCCCTCCTTCCATAGTTTCGGGAACCTCCCAGCCGTCAGACACGCGCTGAAGAGGTCCCGAAACCTCTGCTCCATGAGGGACGCCGCGATGGCCACCACCCGTGCGGGGACGCCATCCGGTCCAGGGGCCGTCTTCTTCGCGCGGAGGGAATGAACCCCCGCGCCAAATTCCTCCGCTGAAACCGGAGGGACCTCCTCCGCCAGCGAAGCCACCACCCCCCCCAGTGGGGGGTTCATCGTTGGTGGGGTGAATTCGGTCCTGCGCGGAAACAGCGACCGAACCACCCCATCCAGCAACGCCGGCTCTAGGGTCTCCGTTAGTGGGGGGCCATAAGGGCGAAGCTGGCTCCGCGCCAGCTTATATGGCCTCCCAAACGGATCCCTGTCGAGGCCCTCCAGCATCTCGGCCTTCGCCGAGTCCTCGGCGGCGCACATTGCCGTCTTGAGGACCGTCTTTGCCTCTACGTAAGAGGCGTAGAGGCGGTCCTCCTCCGCCTGACATCGGCTGGTGCGCCGCCGACTCCGCGTGTAGGCCCTCCTGGCCTCCACGCATGCGGCCCGGAGCGCCGCCAGCTCCGCCGTCCACCAATAAACGGCGCGACGGGGAGGCGGACGGCGAGACCGAGGCATGCTCGAGTTGCACACCTCGGTCAGGGACCCCCGGAGCCGAACCGCTGCGGCGTCGACGTCCGTGCCCTGCACAGGGGGCGAGAGCCAGTCCTCGAGGAACGCTGCCTCCAGGGCTGCCTCCCGGTCCAGGCGGGTGAGAGCCCACCGCGGGAAGGGAGATTGGCCCGAGCGGGCCATCCCCCGCGGGCTCTGGGTGGAGATGTCGAACCGCACATATCGGTGGTCCGACAGGGTCTCCACCATCTCCACCCGCCAGTTCACGACGCGGGCGGCTAGCACGGGGGTGGCGAACGATACGTCCACCACTGACCCTCCCCGTTGCCGCACACACGTGTGAACATCCCCCCTGTTCAGGAGGGACACGCCGCACGAAGCCGACCAAAATTCGGCGGCGCGCCCCCGGACGTTGCACGACGCCGCCGGGTTGCCCCAGGCCACCGACTTGGCGTTCAGGTCGCCCATTACGACGACCTGACGTGGTGCCGCCCTCCCGACGACTGCCGTAAGGACTTCGAGAAAATTCTCGAAGTCCCTTAGAGGGCGGTTTGGGGAGAAATAGACCCCGACCAGGGCTATTTCTCCCCACGCGGCGGCCACGTATCCCGGACCCCTCTCTAAAAGCGAGAGGGGAGGGGAGTCCGTGGCAGGCCGCGACACCAACGCCACCAAGCCGTCTCGATCACCCAGCCAACGGCCAGGCACCGAGTACGGCTCGGCGACCACCGCCACGTCCACCAACCACTCGGCCACAGTCTGCATCAGCAGATCCTGTGCCGCTCTGCAGTGGTTGGTGTTCGCCTGGAGGATGCGATGTTCGACCCCACCCATTAGTCGGTCATCGCACCCCCCTCCTCCACAGCCGCTGAGGTCCCAGCCACTGGGACGGCGGTGGCAACGACAGGCCGGGTCGGCGCCTGTACTTTCCCCTTCTTAAGGGGAGGACTGCAGTTCCTCCCCTTCATTATGTGGCCCGCAGGGCGGCCACTGGCGGCACAGACCGTGCAGTGCGGCGTGGCGGCGTTGCAGGAGGCGGCTTTGTGTCCCTCCTTGCCGCAGCGGTAGCAGGCGTCCGTCCTGTCTATTGTGGACGGACAGAGTGCTCGGGTGTGTCCGATGCCGAAGCACTTGTAACACCTCAGAGGCTGGTCCTCCAGTGCCCGGACTGCACCCGAGCTGAAGCCCACGGCGAGCCGTCCCTTTTCGAGGACGGCTTTGGCAGCGGCGACTGGGCACTCTAGGCGAATGGTACCCATGCCGCCGCGCCCGGGCCTGATGCCCCCGCCTTGTACCGCTGCGACTTCGCAGCCCCCTATGGCTGCGATTGCTGCCACCACCTCCTCCTTGGTGACGGAGTCGTCCAGATCCGTCACCTCGATGGCCGCCGACTTCACCGGCCTGGCCACCTTCGCCGCATCCGCAATGACCTCCTGCAGCTTTTTTGCAAAGAGGTCCGCGTTCTTCGCGCCCTCGGCACCCGGGAACTCGAAAATTCGAGCCCCAGCCTGCGTCCGGCGGCACGAGACTTTACCGATCCCCAGTTTGGTAGGATCGGCATTGGCACGCGCCCGCAACATCACGGACGCGTACGTCTCGCCCCGCTCCGCAGCCTCCGTGGTGAGCGTCATCACGACGGCTGCGGTCTTGGGAGGAACCAAGTTCCTCTTGGCGCCTGCTGGGGGGGAACTCTTCCCCTTCCCTTTTCCCTTGCCAATCGACTGATCGGCAGAGGCGGAGGCGGCTGGGGGGGTGGTTTTCCCCCTCCCTTTACCCTTGCCAGTCGGCTTCGACTGGCTGGGAGTGGTGGTGGCGGGGACGGCAGGGACGACAGGTGCCGTCCTTTTGCCTTTGCCCTTCCCCTTACCGACCACCTTCGTCCAGCCCTGCTGGTTGGTCGGGGTGGTGGACGGGAGATGGGCGTCCTCCCTCTGGGAGGTTGCTACCGGCTCCACTCGCCTCTTGTCCGCTGCAAGTGGCGGTCGGACGACTTTCGCCGGTAGGAGCCGGTCCTCAATACCTGCTAGGCAGGCCCTTACGAATGACCTCTCCTCCGCCATAACCTTGCGGAGGATATCCTCAAGGTCGGAGGAGGGGGCGAGGCCCTCTGCCGCAGGGCTGGGCTCGGCTTGGGATGGCCGGGCCGTGGCTTCGGCCAGCTTGAGGTGAAGCTGGCTAACCTCCGACTGCAGGCGATCTACTTTCGCCTGCAGTTGCCGCGTTTCTTCACAGGCCTTCCGCTCCACCAGCTCCGCGACGATGCATCGCATGCTGGCGGCCCGGCATTTGAGGGACTTTTGGAAAGTCCCCTTTAGGTGGGAGGACTTGGCGGCGACCTCCACGATCGCCTCCTCGTCCTCCAAGGCCATCCTCTCCAATTCGGCCAAGGAGTGGTCCGCGTACAAGACGCGGGACGCACCGTACCCGGCCTTGGCACGAGAGACGCGCGCCCGCTCCTCCTTGGCCGCAATTCGCTCCTCGAGCTCTTGCTGGAGCTGCTCCCGACGACCCAGGTCCAACTGACGCTGGGCGTCGACCAAACCCACATCGTGAGTGTCCGCTAACGTTGGCTTCTTGGCCTTCACCTTCCTCTTTGAAGAACTCGAAGCCGAGGAGCCATCCGACCCGTCCTTTAAAAAGGTCTTCCTCTTTCTGGACGCGGATCGCGATCGTGCATCCTCTACCACCATTGAATCGGCGTCCGATTCAATGGACTCAATATCGGAGTCCGATAAATCGCCCTCCCTCCCGCCGTAGAAGGCTCTGCCTTCACTCGACGCTGATACGTCGCGTTGGCCCTGAGAAGGGCCTTTTGGTTGGCCCTGAGAAGGGCCTTTGGGTTGGCCCTGAGAAGGGCCTTTGGGTTGGCCCTGAGAAGGGCCTTTGGGTTGGCCCTGAGAAGGGCCTTTTGTGACGAAATGCCCGAGGGCATCCCGCGCAGGTTTATGCATTTTAGGCATAATCCGCAAACTCGTAACACACAAGGCAGTTGATTGTTACGATGCACAGTGCACTTTAGCCGTACCCAGTCTGCCACTCCGTTACGGTGGTCAGAACTGGGACGTTTCCAGGGAACGCGACGTGGACGCAAGCACTGTGGGGTGGTTCCCCAACCTAACCTAACCTAACCTTTTTTTTTTTTTTTTTTTTTTTTTTTTTTTTTTTTTTTTTTTTTTTTTTTTTTTTTTTTGTTTGCGCTGGGAAAAAATGCGTTACGCATACCCGCCCATTGGGGGATGGACGGGTTATGTGGGACTCTCCGGCTATTCCGGCATACCCACTAAAATAACCCAGCGGCACTCCCGCATCGTCTATTTGGAGGAGGACTGGGAAACCGGCACAGCCTTTACGTCCAGTCCCCCACCGACGACCGCCCGCCTTTACAGCGGGGCCCGCACGCCCCTCCCTTAGTGGAGGGGCCCGGGAACGACCGTGAGTGCTCGGCCGTTCCCGCCCGACGAGGGTGGTGATTGGTGCAATGCGAGCGAAGGCGCCCCCGCGCCTGTCGCCCGCTAATCACCACCAGAAGGAGGGAGGCGACGATCGTACAACCGCCGTCTCCCACCCCTTCTCCGCCTGCGGAGCGGCGGCGCGAGAGGATCATCCTCCCGCGCGCGCTCCGCCGCCTCCTTTTGCGACATGACATTCTCGCAAAAGGAGGCAACCGCCGCCCAAGCCTCCTCACTCCCCAGCATGGAGTTCACCACACCGGGAAGTGAGAGGTCTAACCCGACTACAT